>OX155956.1:4092675-4357675 GCA_944548615.1 Micropterix aruncella | reverse complement strand
TTCAAAAGCTAATATTTAAGATATGTTGCCAAACTTCAGAAGTTCCGATGTCAACTTCCGATCGCGCTATTAAAACACCTTTCACAATTTCATTAATAATAATTAATTGGTTATAAATCGGATTGTTTGTGCTAAATCGATAATTGCCAGGATTTTTGGTCGTTACATTAATTAGGAAACCTTAGTCGAAAATTCCTTCCTAGGAACGGTGGACTTTTTGAAAAGGTCTGGAAATGATGAAAGCCTGCTTGCCGGAAATTCCTTTAATGTTTCTACCTTACTACGATCTAAAACCACTCGTTGAAGTATCACTAAAATGGATAAAAAATCGCCATCAGTATAAAAATTTCATACAGCTTGTATGAAATTTTACCTTTATTCGTTTATTGTTCATGAATATTGGTATGAGTTCTGTGGTAGTGGCAGACGGGTTTCTACCTGCCTCCATACAGTAGTAACACAAAAATGGGAAATATTAAGATCTATGCCGGAAAATAATAGCCGATTAGTGGATCTTAAAAACTTATGATTAATGAAAATAGTTTTACATCGATATTTCGTCTTAAGACATTTTCAAGATCACATCTTGAGAAATATATTAAAAAATGATCACAGGTATGGTATGGGGAGCGAAGAAATATGAAAAATATACATTATAATAACTACAAAACCATAAAGTAGGTAAGAATATCTGAATATCTCGAAGTCACGAGTACTCGAAGTCACAAAGAGTTGTCTTGAGCTGTCGAGAGCTGATCTTGAATGAATTTTCATGGATGTCGAACCATTTTATTTGAGAACAGATTTACAAACGCTACTTTGACATTTTCACCGACTATAGGAAACATTTTCGATGAAAATGAAATAAAGATCAATTATGTAAGCACTACATAAATCCGAAATAAAGGTCAAAGAAAACGGCTAGGCAAAAAGGAAAAAAGACATGTAGATGAATGATAGTAATCTATTTTCCAGCAGCGTAGAAGAACTCTAGCCCCTCATTGACAAAGTTACAAGAGTATGTGACGAATATGGGTTGAAGCTACAAAAATCAAGTACATGATAGTCACTAAAGTAACCGTAAATATACCTAAATTACAGTTTAAAAAATTAAGGCAGGTGTACCACAAAAATATTTTACCCGTATGGTACCCGTGTACACGAAAAAACAAAAGATATCAAATTAGGTAGTTGTAAGTATTAAAAAATTAATATCAATTATAATTATTTTATATACTTATTCAATTCAGTTCAATTCACCTACAATCTATAATTTCCTTTTTTATTAAATAATTAAATGCACTAATTATAAAGTAAAATGAGATAAATATGTACATTTATGTAATTGTAAGAGAATCCTTTATTTACAAGGTTTAAAAAGTTTATTTTATCGTTTTTGCGACATCACTAAACGACTTTTGGAACACATAAATCGGACATAAATTCGGAACTCGTCAGTCTCGAAATATTGAACTGTCAATCTATAAATAAATAATACATCAGCTGGTAATATGTCACAATAATTGAAAAGTCCTATCTGGTCGTTTCTGAATTTATTTCGAATCTTGTTTGGAACTATTTTTAAAATACGGTGTTGTAGAGATGTGATGCGCGAGATATAAGATTTAAATGTGTTGCCGTAGGTTGTAATTCCATAAGCAATAATAGATTCGACCAGGGCAAAATACAGAGTAATCAGCTGATTGTATTTCAGAATGTATTTTAAGTGGTAGATTTTTATAATTATTTGTCTAAGTTTTTTGCAAATGTTATTAATGTGCACTTCCCAGTTGAATTTTTTATCAATCGTTAGTCCAAGGTACCTTTCAGCGTCTACTTTTTTTATATGCTCACACCGACAGTCCGGTTGTGAATTATGTAGACAGTTATGAGTGTGGAATTTAATAGTAGTATATATAGTATATTAATAGTGTCCCGTTTCTTGTCGACCTATAGTGTGTCTTGTCGTTTCTTGTCGACCTTGCGTTATTAGCTATTATTAAAACTTGTACATTTGTAATCAATCAAGCAATCAAGCAAAATTGATTGTAATATTAGAGTCCTGTCCACCCTAGAACGGGCTAGTCCCAGTTGGGTGACAGAATCAAATAAGCAAAAGGTTAAAGTTTTGTCATTCTGTTCCTGTTATTTTTGTAGGCAAATCAATGTTTTATAGTAATTAATTCTCAAATAAATAAATAAATAGTCAAACGTGACTTTGTTAGGTTTTTACTCAGTGACTAGTCTTAGATTTCAGTCCTGCAAGAAAAATACTATTCACATAATCCGGCCCGTGAACGTGACAGCGCGGGAATAATACAGAACAGCCGCCTGTAATAGAGGAGCCGGTCAAGCAGCTTGCAACATCGTTGCTATGATCCAAGCCAGATCTTTGTCTGTCAATCGCGCGCAGTCGCAGTTGCACGGTATCATCGCTGCTAGGCTTTGTATTGGAAGGGTCGAAGATCGTGGGCAAGCGCGGGCGATATATTCCGCGGACCAGTCCGTGGTTTCTTTGTTTATTGTTTCCGTTAACAATTAACATGTCCGACGGCATAGGAGAGGCACACACGCATATTATGTACCGTATAGCCGGGCACACACAGTACACACGGCCAGCATTCGGACCGCCATATAAACACACGGATTGTGTGGAATGTCCGCGGCGGCGTTCCTCTTCTGTGTCCATATTGTATGGTCGCTCGTCGAGTTGAAAGTCTCCAATATGAAATAGCGAGTTTTGACATGGTTTCAACTGAAAAATAAAACCGGTCACGTTCCGCGCCTTTCAGATTATAATTCGTATGGAGGGGGATTACCGAACGTCTACCGGTATCATTCCGAACGTCTACAGGGGCACAATTCTGGAACCCAATAAAGGTACAGCCATTTTTACAGAAAAAAATAGTCCTGGCAGAAAACATGTATTCCAAAATTCTGACAATAGAACCGGTTATAACACCTAATGGATCAGTGCAGCTTGGGCCTGATGGCCTGTTTGTGATCATAGGTCGCCATAACTCACGGTTTAAGTCCCATCCGGTAGCCTCCTCGAAGAGGGGCGAACCTGAAAATGAATCTTTTTCCCCTGTCACGGTTGTGTCGTGGACAAGTGGGATCGGATCCTCTATGGCAGTGTTTTTCAACCTTTCGCGACCCCCTTTCCGGTAAAAAAGCTATACCTAACAGTTTCCATCTTAGATCAACATAATGTTTTGTAAAAGCAATATTAAAATACATATTAAATATGTTTTTCTTCCGAAACTGTAAATATTTGCATATTAATAAATAAAGGTATTCTAATATCTTAATTTTTATTTTTAAATAGCCTGCGACACTCCAGATGTCTCTTCGCGACCCCCCAGGGGGTCGCGATCCACTGGTTTAATCTAAGGTTTGATCCACTTGCATTAAACCGAAGATTCTGCGTAGTATTTTATGATTAAAAATATCTAGTGCATTTTCATCTGCTTTGGTTATTTTAGCGCAATTTAAAACTGATCTGGTGAGTGCTTATGGAGGGTTGCATTCGGCCTTTGGGATAGCAGACGGGATTTATTTTAGGGCTGGAATCCGAAGTAACTCCTATTTAAACCCATTAAACATACTTAAAAATCTTACTGGCATTGTCGTCGTTAACATTGATAAGCTAAGGTATACGACTTGTTATCAAATTTTATGTAAGTTAGCTTCACCCGTTCTGCACTAATGTTATGTCATTGCGGGTGTAAATTATATCATGTGTATCAGATGTAAGTTTCCAGTACCTACCCTAAAAGTGGGTAACTGCTCTTTGGCGATTTCATTGGGGTCAAAATGGGCGATATGTTTCTCGGTAATATCGGCAATTTATTTGTTCAAGTTTTAGATGGTATAGAGAAACCGTAGCTGCTATTGGCGAAAGCATTTTTTTATTACTATCGGTTTTTTTGATGAATCTAATTTATATAAAAAAAATTGATTCACCTACGAAGCATAAAAGGACGGTTCTCTAGCCTTTTTGGATGTCAAGAGGACGATAAGAAGCGACAATTATCTTGGACATACATTATCTCACCTATGTTCAGTGCAAATGTCAATAGTGAATCGGCCACGCGATCTACGCGACGATGAGTATTTTCCGCAGGAGATGGAAAAACTCAGAAACCTAGCAGATCACGAGTATTCTGCGCCTAGAGCGTGGCAGATCGAGTAAGTAAAATGCTAAACAATTTCTATATAAAACCATCTTGGAACCGACTCAAAATATAGCTCGATCTCTGAGGTCCGTAAAAGATGTAATTGGCCTGGACAAACGATAGACGACCCATCTAGTCACTCGACTGATAGAACACATCAAGGCTGTTTAAAGTGAGAATCATCAGTGAGAAAAATCGGCGATATGCGAACACATATTGAATAGCGTAACTAACCACTGGGTACAGTTTCGAAATCCTATTGTGCTATCCAAAGAACAATTTTACTTTTCTCCCATGGTCTGGGAATCCATTGAGATAAGAAGAACCCTGAACTGTAGATACGATGGTTTCAAACTCTATAATACGTGGTAATTTATTCAAACTTCTTAAAATGTTTTTAACGCCCATCGCCAGAACGCCGAGCGCAAGAGGCGAAACAATATACAGTAAGCATCGTGTGCACGACGGATATTTTTTAAATTTGCGCTCGCCGACCCCCGTCTCCCTACTTCCAACGTTATATTCTGCGTCTTAGCAGACAGTTTTCCTCCTACCCGCAGAACAATAACGAGCCACCATGAGAACTCACGGTTAAGGCTAATCTACCTATATACCAATTCTGTAAATGACACTAACAAATGAATGTTATTATTATTACAATTGCAGCATTGTTTAAATTGCGTTTTTTTATAATCAATCGGTTTTTTATTAAAAAAAACATGGATGGCCAAATAAATAGCTATTAATTTCGCCAGACAGTCCTATCAGCGCCACCTGCATGTCGCTAGCGGAGAACTGTGGCCAAAACGTATTATGACATTGAACAATCTAATGCCTTATATAATCAATGGAATTAGTAATAGTAAGCAGGGAATTATGATACGTAATTCTTTAAATTGAATTTGAGCAGGTTTTCTTGACAGTATACAGTCATGCCAAATCGCCCCGTATAATAAGGCAGTCAACCACCTGGACATCTTGTGGTCATCTGCATTTGCCATATATTCAGAGGACACAAAACTGTTATGGATAACACGGTTGTAAATATTAAAGAGAAGTTGAGAACCCTGAGGTTCACCAGAGGTAACATTATAAAAATTAGTTTTATATCCCCGTACAACGATAGCTTATAGTCGATTAACCCTTAGAAAGCTAGCCATGGTAATGAAATTCATGACGGCATGTTTTCAACCCTCGACAATTTCTTTGTAGGGGTGTTAGTGCACGAATACTAATGTATAATGGTGGTTTATTCAATAAAGACGACTTTTTTCGCATAATTTACATAATTTCGCGTAATTAAATGATTTTATAAATAAGGAGATCGGCCGCCAGCGAGTTCTAGCAACGGAAAAACGACCGATCGGTGGTGTTAGCATTCCAGCGGTTAAGTACCTATGATGACAACCACCTCAGAGGGTCTCCATGTATACACATGATCTTAGGTTTGGTTATCATAGAGCAATCGCTACCGCTTAAATCTGCAGTGTATGTACAGACATCGCAATTACAAAGAGATTTCTAACCTATCAACTGTGTATAGAACCTGCTCGATACATATACGTATGTATCTACGTGTCGTTCGGTCAATGAAAAGCGTCCATTTTGGAACTGCGACAGGGCAAGCCGCTTTGGTTTCACCCACCTCCGTCCCTCTCCAACAAGCTACAGGCGCACTGCGCCGCGTGAGACAACGATATTTGCCTAGGTGTCGTTTCTACGGAGCTAATGCCCCGAACTAAAATATTTGATCACAAACAGACACTGTGGATTTCACGATTTTTTTTGTCTCGCTCGGTGTTTGAGAAAAACGCAATTTCTATGCTTCTACGCGGTGAATACATTTTCGTAATGACAGATGATGGTTGGCAGAACTACCGCATCGATAGTTAAATTATTTTCTTATCAATTTTTTATTCACCTTGAAATGTTTGTCAGTATATTTGTTTAGGTCAAATCTTGCAAGCAGAATTAGTACTACTTTCTCCTATCCTATGTGGTTGAAATTGTAGATGTTGGTTCAGTTCCAATGACAATGCATTTTTATGGTGAGCATGGCCTGATTCTGCACCCAGGATTGGCTCTCGACGAGGGGACTCCCCAACGGTCAAAAACACAGACACGAAATTTTGTATACGCATTCAGTTACGATATAATTACATAAAATAAAACGACTTATGAAAGGATTTTGAGACGTGTGTCCCTCTGGGAAAGAGGTTGTCCTGATTGAAAGCCTGGTCTGATTAGACTTAACATTATTATATTCTGAATCGCAAATTTAGATCTCGATCGATTGGAATTTTGTTTTGTTTTTTTTTTAATCGATCATTTGGGCATTTAAAATCAAATATAAATTGTTTTGAAGCTATAAGATACTCCAACCAAAATTTCACAATGTGATTTCCCCACCAAATTTAAAGTCTCTAAGTCCAATATTACAGGATTGATATATGACTAGTGCGCCACCTGGTGGCCCGTTTTCTACCACAACCTTTCCAACTCTTACCGTGACCAAACGATAACTGCATGCTAAATTTCAGCTCAATCGAATTAAGCGTTTGGGTGCCATCGTGGAGCAGCCACACAGGCACACATATAGACAGATACACATACTGACTCGAATTTGGATGGACTTTAAAGACGTTGCCTTTTAAATAATATAAATAAAAGGACACATACGTAAGAGACACACTCTTAGGCATTAATTATAATATATGACTAGACAAACACAATTGATTCCTGTCCAAATAGGGTTATACATATTTTGTTTACTGACTTCGTGAGTTTTCAATTAAATTGACAATAATGTTTGCAGAAAATGTTTAGGATGACGTATTGATGTATATAAACGCTTACGCAATTCTGGTTTTCAGTTTATTGGTCACGAAACATATAGTTTTTAAACTAAGATTAGGTGATGACGCACGAATTCTCGTAATGGATACGTTTCTCTGTCCTATATTCGTTATAAAAATAATATTTTAGTACTGTCAAAAGTGGCTGACGTAGCAATGGCCGAGTAGTTTATTTAAGCTGCTTTCATAGCATTATATCTTATGGCATTATACTATGGGGTATGGCTGTGTTGAAACTATCTTTGTACGGCAAAAAAGTGCATTAAATATAAGGGCGCGGTTCTACAGAGACACTCAAAATCAAAATCAAAATCAAAATGTTCTTTATTCATATAGACACAATTAAATATTATTTTTAATTTATGTTCTTATGATGCGTCCAAGCCTTACTCCCAAGCCGTTTTGTCATTTACATAATCAGATATTGTATAGTATGCTTTTTTATACAATTTTGCTTTGATGGTAGCTTAAAACTTATTTACAGATAGTTCTCTAATAGTATGAGGAAGTTTGTTATAGAAGCGTATACATTGTCCCAAAAAAGAATTGCTTATTTTGTAGAGACGAGTAGCACGTACAACAAGGTTATGCTTATGTCTAGTATTAAAATTATGAATGTCGCTTTTTATTTTAAACTTGTCAATATTCTTGTGGACATAAAACAGATTTTCGTATATATATTGTGATGCAACAGTACGAATATTTATCTCTTTGAATTTTTCTCTAAGTGAAACACTGCGGAAACATGTCAAGGAAATGAATATCCTCGCTAGCTTGTCAGTTTATTTTTGGTTTTATATATTTGTATTATATTTGTATGAAGTATTTAATTTATATTTGTGTATAGTCTTTGGTGTTTCTTTCTAGGGAAGAAAGTCATAGAATCTCAAAAAAAATATTATTGTAAAATATTAATTGTCTGTTGACGGTCAGAACAATATAAAGTCAATTCAATTTAATTTTAAAATTACGGAACCCTTACTTCAACTTGGAAGAAATGAGGTGAAAAAGATAATAGGTTATATTTTATATTATTTTTTTACATTATAATTTTCATACAAAATAACATATATAATATTAATAATTTTTCCTACAAAATTTATATTCCAATATTTTATATTAATTTTAGTTCTATGATTATGCTATTTCGATATTTTTGAATATAATCATGTTTATTTTTGTTTGAAATACCTGTTTTATTTTATTAGATTGCTTGTTAGAATTTTTGTTAGAGATACTTGTTAGAGATACCTGCTTTATTAGTTTTTTTTTTGTTTTATTTTGATTCTATATGTGCGCACATATACACAAATCATCGCCATGTATGGAGTCTATCGTACGTACGCGCTACGGCCTAGTTAGGCAGATTCTGCTATAAAAACTATTTAAATGTATTTTTAATAATATTTTATTATTATTAACATTATTTACGTTATTTTTGTTTAAATTTTATCATATTAATTCAAATCAACTAAAAGAGAGATTTTTATTATATTGTTATTACTTTCGTAGAATCGTTTATATTACCAATACGGTTTTTTGAGCAACAGCAGTATTGATTTTGATTCAACTTCTTCAATTAATATTGCTATAATGCTATTATTTTTTAAATAATGGTAATAATAATGCTATTAATGCTATTAATTAAAAAAACAATGCTATTATTTTTTTCATTTTAAACTGAAAAGCGAACTGGCGGCAAGCGCCGCTGTCAGTTTATTTTCTCAAAAAAAAATATACATGGCCTACCTACCTGTTTCACTCATTCATTCAGTGTCCTACTTTTTTTTATTTAACCCTTTTTATATGGTAGGATACTCTTTTTGCATATCGGCAAATACCAGACTTCTTGTGGGGTCTCTTCATGATATTATTTTTATGGTTCCGTACGTTTAACTCACTCGTGGGTCCGAAACAAGTTCAAACGAATTTACAGATTTACAAAATGCGTCTTTCCGGAGAGGGTGAAAATGCGTCTTTCCGTCTTTCAAAGGGTGGACGACTTTCCGGAGAGCTTTATAAATATTTTTCTAGCAAACGAAATCACCTCACTGCGGCTTGCTTTTTTTAGGGTCGGTAAACACAAATAATAAGGGAACCCAACTTTTCCGTGCAAAATACACACTGCCCGATGTCCTATTAATTTTATTCAGTTTTCTGAACACTGAATAAAAATACTTAAATGATAGTAATTTGAATAAACTTGTAATCAGTTGATTAAATAATTTATTTATTTATTTTATATCTTATAACTCAAATCAGATAACACTAGAAAAAATGGCTTTTACATTTAAATAAAGCGACAAATTGAGTCAACCCAATCTCATGCAACTTAGTAAGCTTACACCTATACATTGTACATTGTACATGTATGTAGATGTACGATTTACGACTTATTTTACATTGCGAGATCATGTATTAAATATAAAGTTTGTTAGTAGAGATTAGTAATATAGTAATATCATGTATAATTTTAAAACAAGAGATCCAAAAAAATATATAGGTACCTACCTATAAAAAGACTAAACACTAAAAATAATACTGACAATAATTTGTTATATTGACAATTTTTATAGATATAATCAGTGGTGTAACGAAAAAAAATGGGCCCGGGTGCAAAACTGAACAAAATCGCCCCCCCCCCCTACTTACTTACATTCAATATGGCATATAGGATGTAATTTATTTATTTATTTATTTATTTTGTATACATTAGGTTTATCAGATATCAGTGTGATCGTATAGATATACATTGTACCCGTAACTAGTTATATAAGCAATAAAGAAATGAACACAAACCATACGATCATTCTAAACGAATGCCCAACTAGACCGAGCAGCCTGTATCTGGGCATAATTACTGTATACCTAGCTACATTACATATTTATATTGTATTATAGCTACATTGGCGTATTCATTTGGAGGCATTGCCTCAAACATGTTGCGGAACAAGTTTGTTTGTTTGTTTGTTTATACTCTTTATTGTGAAAATGTCACAATGGGCGGTTGGGTTTATTGTCATATGACAATCTCTTACAAACAACCCTACTATGACGTGTTATATGCGTGTGTGCGTGTGACATGTCTGTAAGTGTGTGTATTGTTATTGCATTCGATCGACAGAATTGAAAATGCAATTCCGTTAATTTGATCCCAACGGAAAATGATGACCCAGCCGGGAATCGAACCCGGGACCTTACAATGTAAGATCAGGCGACCAAACCACTATGCCACCGGGCCGTGTGGTTTGGTCGCCCGTTCCCGAGAACTTCACATAAAAACATTGTTTCGGAAAAATGATCGAAACATTTGGTTCTGTATTAATATGACGCTTTAATGCTAATTTAATTATTGAATTATATGTCTTCCTTTTTGAATTCTAGTGTATATAATAAAAATGAAATGCTGTTCGTTGGTAATGGCATATTTAGGTTGAACGGCTGAACCAATTTGGCCTATTTTTACTTTAGAATGTTCGTAATAGTCCAAATAAGATCTTAATGGAAAGAAAAAATTGAAAAGTTGCCTGGAATTGTCAGCTGCTGCCCTCGGCCAGTTGGTCCCTGCTGCTTTTCTGATATCTTCCAGCCATCGTAGTTGTGGTCTCCCTACGCTTCGCTTTGTGGTTCTTGGTCTCCACTGGACAAGCCTCTTCGGCCACCTCGAGTCATACTGCCTTGCGACGTGTTCTGTCCAACCACTCTTCAGTCTGGCAATACGCTTCAACACATCTATTAACCCCGTGCTCCTTCGTATTTCTTCATTGCGCACTCTGTCATGGATACTAATGTCCAGCATTGCTCTCTCCATGGCTCTTTGGCATATTCTAAGGCGGTTGGCACTGCTTTGCGTTAGAGGTACTGTTTCAAGGCCGTACGTTGCTACTGGCAGCACGCATACACCTTCCGCTTTAGGTTGATGGGTACCGCTGGGTCTCTTAGAATGTAGGCAAGGTTTCCGAAGGCCGCCCAAGTCAATCCCACACGTCTGACAACTTCTGCACGTTGGTTGTCTTTACCCAGTTTGAGTTTGTGGCCAAGATAGATGTAGTGGTCAAGGAATTCGAGTGGCTGGCTCTCAACGATGATCCAGACGGGGTCTGAGCTAAGGATCTTTGTTTTCTGAAAGTTCATCTTCAGACCCACTCTCGCTGATGCTGCGTGGAGTTCCTCGAGCATGGTCTTGAAATGTGATGGGTCACAGCTGATCAATACGATGTCATCGGCAAACCTGAGGTGGTTCAGGTACGACCCATCCACGTTGATACCCTTTCCTTCCCAATGCAGGCTCTTATAAAAGTCCTCCAGTGCCAGAGTGAAAAGCTTAGGGAAGATCGTGTCGCCCTGTCGTACGCCTCGATCCGGATCTTCTTCATCAACATGTCGTCCTCAAGCTTCACTTGCAGCGTAGCATTGTCGTATATGTGCCGAACAAGCTTTGAGTATCGGGAGTCGATTCTCGCCTTAACCATTGCTGCGAGAACTGCCCATATTTCAAGAGAATCGAATGCCTTCTGGTACTCAACTATATATATACTCGATAAATATCATACAATAGTCAATATTAATCACAATTAATCATTCGATACAAATTCAATCTATGTAAATATACGGCGTTTTTACGCCTCTCAAGTAAAGAGACGGGTTTTCGAGGTCGAGTTATTTCGGTTTTACAATATTTGTCCAAATTCTCAAAATTTATGATTCGCTCGGCTCGACTTGGTTATTTAGTCCGTGGGTTCGTCAAACTGACCGCTTAAAAAATAATTTTACCTGACCTTCATGACAGCCAATTTAAATTAAAATACCTACCTCTTGTGGTTAAGCATGGATTAATATAGTTTTTCATGGGCTTCGATGAATCGGAATCCTTGGACATTGTTTGGTGAAATCGTAGTAAAGTAGACCTAGGCGAATCGCATTAGTATATATTGAAGGGCTATAAAAAAAAATATTTCTTGTCAGTGTTGTTTTGTTTCTCAACATTTCAATTAACATTTAATTGGGTATCAAACAAACTGACTAAAACTTAAATTCAACATAAATCTTTTTACCCAGAGACCAACATAAAAAAAATTTCTAATATTCGAATCGCCCCAAGTTGTGGGGGCGAATCGGATCCTATATACACCTCTTTCAAAATTGGACATTTCTAATAGTAGCATCTAGAAAATTTTTATAAAACTATTTAACATTTTCATTATAAATCAATTATCATTATTTATGAACAACAATCGCATATATCAATTCTCATGAACAACAATCGCAGATAATAGATACAATCTAATCGAAAAACAAATTAATGTTTTTATTATGAAAGGAATCGTAATTATTGGCACATAAGTTACAAGCATATGGATCCTTGCTTTCTTCCACCTCTTTCAGCACACTTCTCATGGCACCATTCCTCGCACGAGATACGTTGTATCCAGTCTTCTGTTAAAGGATAAATATTTTTTTCGGAACAACAAATTCAAAACCACTGTCTTGAGGACGATCTTTTATCTTATGCTAAGGTCGTCCATCGATTAAGCCATGATGACTTAATCGATGATGATGCCTTCTAAGCCATGATGTATTTACCATTGAATGTGATGCCGTATTCGTCCCAGTTTAAAACCTTAAAAACATCTTCCAATGCAGAGGCGTACAAGAAATAACGTCTCCCTGTTTTAGAACGTATGAGGTAGATATTTATTTTATAATTATTTACGAATATTTTTGCTGCAAATAAACAAATATTATTGTATATGGATTTATCTCATGAAACACGTATTCGACACATATCTACAAAATATCACATATCACTAAAGATACAAAATATGCAGAGGTCCAATTTCGTAATAACATTTTATTGAGGAACTCACCTGGGACTGAGGTAAGAAAAAGGGCAAATTATTGTTGGGGCTGCCATAAAAGCTCGGAGGTATCGGGCGCGTTGCGGCCTGTTTTTATCAAAAGAATGACTACCTACTCGCCGCTACCATGTTTCAACAAAATCGTGTATACGTAAGGATCGAGTTCGCCTATCGGAATATCTCCGGATATAGACTCGAAGTATGTGCATACGTAATAAATAGGGCTCGGAAAAATATGGACCTAAATTCCAAAAAAGGTATAAACATACATATATATTTGAGGCCTAAGAATATAAACAGCATGTCGTTAAAATGCTAATACTACAATTACCTATTTATGAAGGCGCGCGAACTTTGCAAGCAACACAATTGGTGGTTTTTATGGGTACCTACGCCAAGGAAGGATTCGCACGCGAAGGATGGAGAAAGCACCGGTCCTATCAATATCCACCGAAATCGATCTGAAGAAAATCGCAGGACCTGCATAAATCTTACAGTCACGGACTTCGATACTATCTTATTTTTTTTTTATTTATTTATTCCGTAGCCGGCGATTGGGGAGGGGGTCGCCCTCGCAGCCAATACGCTGCTGTCGGTGCCGCTGGATCTCGTACTCCATTCACGATTCGCTTCCATTCTTGACGATTTTTTGCCACGTCTCGAGCATCCCTAGCCGACAATCGTTGATTTTTAAGGTCGTCTTTGATGGTATTTAGCCAGGTTTTCTTCGGTGCCGATCGCTGAATTCTCCATTCTGTCGGACGGTCTCGCCAAAGAAGTTTACGTGGCAAGCGATTGTCGTTCATTCGGCAAACATGGCCGAACCATCGTAGTCGACGTTTTTGTACTTCTTCTTCGATCGTTGTTACTAGA
The DNA here is from genome assembly GCA_944548615.1 of Micropterix aruncella. Lineage (NCBI taxonomy): Eukaryota > Metazoa > Arthropoda > Insecta > Lepidoptera > Micropterigidae > Micropterix > Micropterix aruncella. The sequence continues at coordinate 4,343,911 of OX155956.1, read as the reverse complement.
TCGCATCTTTCTCTAATGGTCTCGTTTCGAATTCGGTCGCGGAGTGAGACACCGAGAATCTGCCTCAAGCATCGCATTTGGAAGACTTCGAACTTTTTGAGGTCCGATTGTAGTAACGTCCACGTTTCCGATCCATAAAGAAGAATGGGAAGAACCAACGTTCGGTATAGTCGTACTTTGGTTTTGATGGTAATATTCATTTGCTTCCATATGCACCACTTGAGCGAGGCGAATGTTGCTGTTGCCTGACCGATCCGGCTATGGACATCGGCCTTCGAAGCCACTTTCTTTTCCGTAACCAACGATCCTAAATACTTGAATTGTGGGACCTGTTCGATTTGGGTTCCATCGAGGTAAACGCTGGCCTTCGAACCGTCCGTAGTGAGCACTTTGGTCTTATCTGCATTGATTTTCAATCCATATGATTGAGCAATTCCGGATATGTCGTATAAAATGTCCGTTGCTTCGGCATCAGTGTCGGCGAAAACGGCGCTATCATCAGCGAACATCAAATCGGTTATGAAGTTTGATTCGTCGAATCTAACTCCGCGTCGACCGTCGAATGCTCTCCGCATAATCGCGTCGATCACCACGTTAAAAAGTAGCGGCGATGCGACGTCTCCTTGTCGAACACCAGTTTGAATCGGGAATTCCTCAGACAAATCGTTACGGATTCGAACGCTGCTGGTTAAGCCATCGAACGATGATTGGAGAAGTTTAATGATTTTTGGTGGCACGTGTTCTGTCTCCAAGGCACTCCATAAGCTGTTCCAATCGATGCAATCGAAGGCGGATTTAAAGTCTATGAAGACGACGATTGTTCGTTTGTCGCACCGTATTCTTTCTTCCATTAGCTGACGAAGAGCGAATATCTGATCAATGCATCCTCGATATGGTCTAAATCCTGCTTGCTCCTCTCGGCTCGTTTGTTCTCGATGTTTTTGTAGCCTCGACTGTATGATTTTTGTAAATACTTTGCCGACTATTGAAAGAAGGCTAATACCGCGATAATTCTTGCATTCTCTCGATACTATCTTAATGTTCTTCTCTTTTTCTTTTGCTTTCTTTACACTTTTAACTTTTTTCGATTTAACCTATGTGAGTCAATAAACCTATTATGTTTTTACATGTAGCAAAATAAAACATATGGATAGATAGCCAACGACCCAAAGTACAATGTAAACAAACATTTATATCGCTGCATGTCCTTTGTAGCGGGAAATCCGTAGACGAAATTCTTTAAAAATTCTCAAAAGACTATATAAAATTAAAAGTCTTTCGTTTTTCTCAGATCTAAGGAGTTACTTAATTACTGCCAAACCACTGTACCCATAATTAAAATAAAACATATTAACATAATAAAATAAAAAAAAATTAATTAAAATTAAATTAACACGGCCAATCGGGGCCTGAAGGGTTAATTTTACTGAAAAAGTAATGATTTTTAAAAAGATTTCCAAGCCGTTTAGATGATTTATCAACATATTGACTTCGGTATATTAATTACATTGCGAAAAATCGGAATCTGAAAATTATTAGTTATTTTGGCTCGTTTTTATTGATATTATTTCTCTGCATTTTTTGATCTATAAGATATATAATATTATTAAATAAAGCTTTAGTCACATGATACCTTAGACATTTGGTATTAAACATTTGTGGTTATGCCTTTTAGTTTGATTATGCGATGTGATGCTTAGGGAGGTCCTTAAAAATATTTTAGGTAATTTATTATCAAACAGTGCAATAAGATGCTAAAAAACAATAAACATAATAGTAGATCAATCCACTGAATAAGTCACATAGAAATCAACATTGAACTCGATCGCTATATCTGAAGTTATTGTATTTAAAAATATATGTTCACTCTATCGAATATATAATTTTGTCAAATTTCGAAACTTTGGAACCTACATACGTACATAAAATATACAAATAAAGTACTTACATAGAAGTGTAGAATTTCCAAATACTTTGAAAATATTTTTCGCGAAATTTGACACTGAAATTAAAAAATAACGGTTACGAATATTCGTGTGCTAATTTGCGGTAATGATGTTGGTATAATCACATGTTTTAACTATTCAAAACAATACTTCTTTTAGAAACACTATAGATATATTTGAAACGCGTCGGAAAAATAATCAAATGCACCGTTTCGCACTGTTTAAAAGGTATTTGAATATTATTACGCGACATTTTTAAAATTAAAAACCCGCTATGGTTTGATCACCGTGAACTGAGCGTATATATGTATCTAGACTACCTTCACTTCCAAGGCCGTTAAATACACGGTTCACGGGGTGCCGGAGGGGGTAGAAACCAGGAAAATCTTCCTCCATATATCCGTTCGTCCACCCCTCACGTGATAATAATAATAATAATAATTAAACGATTTATATTATTTAACAAAAAGGCGTGATACCCTTCTGGTACGCGTGAGTTTGTCGATGCACGATATCCCGGGCAGATAAAACGATCCATGTCGATAGAACTGCCCGGGCGGTGGGCGGGGTTGCTTCCCCCGCCTGTCACCGCGTAGCCTAATAATGTGCGCGAACCGCCCAGTAGCACTCGAAAATCATCTATGGATACCTGTTCCATCCCCCAGTGGTACCTGATCCTGCAAGCATGCAATGAGAGGCAGGGGAAACAGAGTCCTTACCAGGGTAGACCATCTTTGAGGAGGCTACTGGATATGAGCTTAATCGTGAGTTTAGCCAACTCCAAAGAACGAGATGGGTCTTAGTGACCGAGAACCGTTAGCTATTTAGTTTGTGTACAATAAGAACATCATGTTTTTATTAATATTATATTAGAGATATGTTTCTGTAGCCCTTCGCGTCGCGACCTCCATCTTCCAAAGGCCACTATAAAAATGAAGTTATTATGTAAATGTGTGCGAATTGTTGGATCAGACTGGACGCAATATTATTATTACGAATGGAAGCCAATAAAGTAATCGGGCTTCTGGTTGCGAGGATCGCCGTTTGGCGGCGCTGGATTTCCTTCGTCTTTTGATCGCCGCGACGCGACGCGTGCGACACAACAGAAGCTGCGCGCGCACCGCCACCGACCAGGGGCGGATCGCACTATCTTTGTTTGATTTAGATATCACAGCTATGTGAAGAATACGTTGGAAAGAGAATTGAGCAGCGTTTATATAGGGTACTAGTGAAATGTTACCCGGCGATGCTCGGGTATCTATGTATTTTCCCCTCCCAATCCTCCTTCTCCCCCCTCAAAGTAGCCTATGTTAATCGTTGTTCCTTCCACTTTTGAATATCTAAAATTTTCATGGCGATCGGTTGAACGGTATAGAAGTTGACATGCTGCAGCGTCATCTAGTGGCAATTTACAACAACGTGGAATATAGCGCGAAAATATTATACGGGCTCAAATACCTATGTCTACCAATTTTCACGGTGATTGGTTGATCGAAACGCAACGTGTAGATGACGCTTATAGTTCCAAACATTCATTCTTCTTCTCCGTCGCTCCCTCATTACTGAGGATCGTGGCAACTAGACAAGAGTTTGCCTACGAGGCTCCTCTACATCGACGCAGATTGTATTGACCCTTTTGTAACTTAGTTTAAGAGGTCGTTCCATCTGGCCGGTGATCTGCCTCTGCTTCGTCTTCCTTCCTTTTGAGCCCCGGAAAGTATTTTCTATAGATTCTACGGGTTTCTCCTGGCAGCATGACCAGAGTACTGCAGAACCCTTCTCATTCACATGGTGGAGAGCTTCACTTAGATGCCGAGTTCTTCTATGATGGATTTGTTGGCGCGGCGTGCTGTCCATGTAATTCTTAGCATTTGACACTAACTCTAGTGCATCGATTTTGGATCCGAGCCTTCAATGTCCACATCTCCGATTCATAGAGAAAGATCGAGAAAACCAAAGTTCTAACCAGCCTGACCTCTGACCACTTTCAACGCCCTGATTCTTCCACAGCACTTCTAGCTTGCTCATGGCCGACCTTGCCATCTGGCTTATGCGTGAGACCCCCTTTTCGCAGTTTCCGTCGTCCCATATCATGGAGCCCAGATAGACAGTCTTTCGCAGCTTTGATTTAAAAATTTGTATGTTTTTATATGTTATTTATAGGGTATCGTAACGGCGTGTTAAAACGCCATCTATTAGATTACAATAAATAAGAGAAGGTACAATTTTTGGAACTGCCTAAACGTAGTTTAGCATTGAGCAATCTAATGTCAAATGTGAGGAAGTCTAAAATGGATTCATAAAGCTGCTCCGTGATAAAATGCTTCATAATATTATCAAATTTTTCGGAAAATCTAGAAACTAGAGATCATAATATACTCTAACGAAACAGTAAAAAATACTATGAATGGAACTATGAGTGCCATCTACACTTTGCATTTCGTAGTAACATCCCAGCTGCCAAATCGTAGTACGGAATTAATCAATCTAATACGCTATATTATAATCAATGGTGCAACTCACACACTTATGACCCAGACGTGGTAGCAAGATGATCGTGTGTCTGTTTGTGGAGTCATCAACACCGATCGACTTGAGTTATAATAAGTCTACTTAGGGCAAATTTTCTTAGTATAAAACTTTGCAACAGCTTTAAAAAGTCTATATGCCTGCCTCAGCCTGCAAAAGAGCAAACCAAAAATATAGATTAGGCATATTGATTGTAATGGCGGCTTAGGCTCACACACAGGTAGGTACCCCAATGCCCGGCGTCGAGTGAGGGAGACGGTTTTTAATCGAGCCCATCACGATCGTATCTCAGATTGCCGTTTCGCACACCTAATTATAAACCGGTCCAATTCAAAGACGGTGTTTTTCGAGTCTTCCTAAAAAAATAAATATAAGTACATGACACCAACAACGCCACAGGAAATTTCCCAAATTATATATTCACTGAAAGATAGCTCGTCTGCGGGTATTGACGATCTGAATTCACGCATTTTTAAGTCATCAAAAATGGAGCTAAGTAACCCGATAACTCACATAGTTAACTGCAGTTTTAAAACGGGTATATTTCCTAGTGCATTGAAATGCGCTAAAGTCATCCCAATATTTAAAAACGGTGACAGACTTGACATTAATAATTATAGGCCTATCTCCCTACTTAGTACGTTATCTAAAATTATAGAAAAGGTCGTTAAAAAAAGACTCGTCAAGTATCTGACGAATAACAATATTCTTTCAGAAAATCAGTTTGGATTTAGAGAGGGAATGGGCACTACGGATGCAATAGTGAATGTTACTACCTTAATTAATGGTTACGTTGATAAGGGTAGAAAGTGTATGGCGGTCTTCTTGGACCTTGCTAAGGCATTCGATACGGTTTCGCACGATAAGTTACTTCAAAGATTGGCGGGGGTGGGACTCGAGCATGTCACTCTTTCCTGGTTTGCCAGCTATTTAACAGATAGGAAACAAGTAGTAATCATAGACGGCTTAAAAAGTATGCCTGAATACTTGTCATTCGGTGTCCCCCAGGGTAGTGTTCTCGGACCTATTCTATTTCTCATCTACATAAATAACCTGTGTAACTTAGTAGGCCAGATAACTACATTTGCTGACGATACTGTCATTATTTTTGAGGGTGACAAGTGGACTGAAGCTTTCAATAAGGCAAATATAGGTATGAAAAAAGTACAAGAATGGTTGGATGATTCCCTACTCAATTTGAATATAGGAAAAACTAAATACCTTACTTTCAGCAATAATGCCAAAGGGCAACCGCCTACATGCCACAATTTGAAAATTCATACATGCAATAATGCAAAGCAATGTAGCTGTCCAATAGTGGAAAGAACACAATACATCAAATACTTAGGGATCACAATCGATAATAGGCTCCGCTGGCAGACCCATATTGATATACTGGCGATTAAAATACGAAAACTGGCATATATGTTCCGAGAGATGAGAAATATTTTAGATCCGGGATTACTGAAAAGTACATACTACGCATTAGTTCAGTCTATTCTCTGTTATGGAATAATAGGATGGGGAGGTTGTGCGGCGACCATCCTCCGCCCATTAGAAGTGGCTCAAAAATGTATCTTAAAGATTATAGCGCGTAAACCGTATCGCTACCCCACCAATGAACTTTTTAGACATTGCAATGTCCTGGACATCAGACAGCTGTACATTAAATTGGCCTTACTGCATGAGCGGTTTAAAAGTCAACCAACTTTTAATGAGGGAGTGATATTTACGAGAGCAGTGCACTCAGGAGATATGCTGATACCACGTAAAAATACCACATATGGACAGCGCCACTACTCATTCATCGCTCCTAGGATTTATAATCACCTTCCTGAATCAATTAAGACTATCAACACTATGACAACATTTAAAAAATCTGTCACGTCTTGGTTGATGAAGGAAGGGAGGATTAATATAGATAGAGCATTGAGTATAAATGTCTAAATGGTATATATGGAATGGTATTTATATATGTGATAGTTATTAAATTGACAGTTTATTTTTATGACAGTTTGTATGGATGTTTGATTGACAGTTTGTAGTTATTAAATGAAAATGTATATAAACAATGACTTTTATATTATTTATATTTCCAAACCATTTCTTTATTCTATTAAATTGTAGGAATTGTAGGCCTTTCAATTATTTTATTTTAATTTATATTGAAATTTTTAGGATTATTTTCATGTTTCTGTGTAAAAAAATATTTATTTTTATTTACAAAAATTTTATTTCTTAAAATTACGGCGATTACCTTACTATATTTTTATAAAATTATGTTAATTTAAATGTCTGCCTTAGAACAGGCTATAGCCTAGTTAGGCGACATTGAAATGGAATATCTGGCAACAGTTTCTGGCATATCAGGTTTCAGTTTTTTGCTACTGGTTATTTTGTCTATTACATTGTACCTACATGTCCATGAACTGTAAATGTTTTTAAATTACGTAATTAAATAAATAAATAAATAAATAAATGCTTTTTTGTAAACAACTTGCAACGCTAAATCTTATGTGAAGTTAGAGATATATTATTTTTGAATGATAAAATCGCGTATATGAAGTAATCCGCATAATCGACACTAAAGCGGCTGTTGCCAGAATTGTGTCATTTGTGTCTGCTGCACATAGTGACGTCCACTAACATAAATAAGTTTCCTCCTATTTCAATGGCACACTTGGCAGAAATCACCCTCTTTGGGAGGAGCCATCAAATCAAAAAAGAAGAAGAAGAAGAATTCTGCTGCACAGAAGAAAGCCTAGCTTAATCTAAAAGAGCCACAGGAATCAATTGGTTATTTTAAAGTAAACCGGATTATTTAGTTTAATTTATAAGTACATTGAGTGCAAAAGGAAGAGTTAATAAAAATAACATGATTTTACTCCATAAAACGACCGAAGTAAAAACATTTTAAAGAAGTAAATACCATGACCTCGTATTGAATAAATACCCAAATTAAATAAATACCATGATCCGTCAACAACGATTACAAACACAAAAGTGTACAACGACTGCATAATCATGTTCAGTTTCATGCTATAGAACGTATTCACTGTTCAGTGTTCATCTTCACGCGGTGGAAGTTGGCGCTGTCAGCCAAATCTCAGTTGCATCTCTTGAAAGATCGTGGTCTATCCAGGAAAATAACAAACTTCTTCCTAGAACAAATATCTAAGACTTCAATTCCCGCTTCTTAAATACTATGGCTTCGAAAGGAAAGGTAATGGTTGGTAGGGTGGTGGCTCACATTTGGTAAGACAGCTGTGCTATACCTACCACAGCCGGCTGTTGAACCGGAGTCGATCGCCCAACCCCCCCAGAAGTATAATAATATGTCAGTGAATTCCATAGCAGCTCCGTTTGTATCTATTCTATGATGCGCATCGATCATTGCTGCACTCTCGCTCACCTCAACCGAATACATGTCCTCCCTACTCCTCAGTGCGACTGCGGTCATGCGTTTTGCACTCTGGACCATCTCTTCTTTAATTGTCCCATTGTTAATAACTATCCTAACTTCAATTCGGACCTCTTAAATCTCAAAATTCAGCTCCCTATAGACTTTTTATTATCTCTCAACTCCCCCAACGTCTACAAAATCATCTGTAAATTTATTAAACTCAACAGTATGTCCCTTTAATAATAATAATTGAATGTTCCTCCATAGAGATTTTGTGTTAAACGTATATATGTATTTCACTATATCTTAAATTATTATTCGATTTTGTGTTCCCGACGGAGTGATGTTTTACTTGTTCAGTGACGTCCACTAACATAAATAAGTTTCCTCCTATTTCAACGGCACACTTGGCAGAAATCACCCTCTTTGGGTGGAGCCATCAAATAAAAAATAAAATACGTGTGGCACTCGGGGACTGCCGCGGTAAAGCTATTGCATAGCATTTTTAACAACTTATGCAATTATAATTATTTATTAATTTTATTTTTCTGATATCAGATAACTGCGCTCTATCGGAAAACGTTGAAATTATTCCGAATCATTTGCGGCTGCGGAAGCAAATGATTCGGAATAATTTAAACGTCTTTCGATATAGCGTCGGGCACGAATTTTTTATTCAATCAAAATCGAATTCTTCGAAAAAAATCGTAGATAAAAAGATAGATAATTAAATTATCTTTAAAATGGTGTAGGTTTCATAATAATACGCCAGATAGTATTTGCGTAGTAGTCGTTTTTGTGTTCGGTTAGACCTAATTTCACAAATTAATTACACTATGTAATATAAACAAAATCTAAAATATTCAAAGCTAAGAATATTAGGAAAATGTTCTTGTTTAACATATATTTTTTTCGAATCGTAAGCATGTTACGTTTAGACGTAATTATCAGTTTAAAATCATTAATTTTCGTTAAGAAATTTCTTCATTCGGTCGCCGCGCTGGCCTAGGCCCGCGATAAAAGCTATGCAATAGCTTAAAAAGAAGTATCTATTCTATTAGAGAACGGATGCTTTAGCAGGTTATTTTTGGGTTGAGCGTATTGAGTTCGCTTCTGGGGCGCGACAGGCATGCAGAAGAGCCCAGTAAATTCTTTCGCTCAGCTCTCAGGTGTCCGGCTGCACTCAATAAAGACATAAAACGTCGAAACGTACACAAAAAGGGGGAATTAAAGCGATGAAAAAATATATGGCTGAAAGAGCTTTTATGTCGGTGTCGGCACGGCGCAAACGCAATATTAACGGACACGTGAATATTATTATTTCATAGATAGAATACTGCCTGACCGCCGCGCCGCCCATTATAAGTGATAGTGGTCAGACGTTGGCGTATCTCGCCTCGATAGCGATGTACCAGGCCGACCGGCCAATAAATCAAAAACGCCGGCGGAGCATAAAGAACGGGATTTAGTTGGCGGGCTATTACCACTATTACCGAGTGTAAACAATTATTGTTAAATTAACAATAAATTAGCACGGCGGTGGAGAATCGCGCATAATATTCCGTTAATTGGCCAGTGCGCGGGGACAGACGTTCATCATTCTAATGGTGGCTTGATTCTATTCTACCAATAATGACGTAACAGGGTGAGTTTTTTATTGATCTTGATTGCATCTTTGAAGTGTGTGAATCAAAACGAGCTAATAAACAACTTTTAATATAAAATTGTAGGAAAAACCAAAAAAAAAAAAAAAATCCGAATAAACGAACAATGGGCAAAAATGTATGAGCGCTGGGCCCACCTCTTCAGTAACAATAACTTATTTACCACTGGAACGATCTATTTATCTAGATTATTTATATTTACGAGTAGGTACTACAACGTGCCTTGATTATGAGCCGTTTCGGTGTTTGAAGTTCAGAATCTTCTTAAATATTTCTAATTACACGAAATGCCAATAATTGGCATACCTAATTAATCATTATTTATTTAAAATATTTTATTTTCAGGGAAGAGCCATTGAAGATAGCAGGCCCGGACTGGCCATACGGGCAAATCGGGCAAATGCCCGATGGGCCGGAGTCGACGATAGGGCCGCCGCGCCGCAGGCGCGGTGGTTCTATCGTCGCCATATTGCCATGCATGCGCACGCGCGAACGGTGCGGCAGCGCAGGGTTGGCGCGGGAGCGGTGCGGGGCAGCGCGGGCCGGGCTGGAGCCAGTGCATGCCAGTGCCAACTGCCAGTGCGACGGGGAGAGGCGAGCTGTATGCACGCAAATCCACGCACGAACGAGACCGCATCGACCGCTTCGAAAAAGCCGAAGGAGTGTTTGTTGACAAATATTTTTACTCATTCATCTACTTCTAATGCAGTGGTGGTAACTGAAGAAGCAACTGTCAAATCACCTTTGAATGTAACAAAGAGTTAATCAGTCAGGAACAGCAACTCGAACAACCTCTAGTTGAAGTGGAACTTCAATATGAACAGCATGGGCATGCCCCTCATTATTCTGCAAATGACGCTAATAGGGAACTAGATGAAAATTTCAATTCTTCATTTAATTATTTCGCATGTCCTGAAAACGATCAGGTGGATCTTTTTTCAAATGTCATCCCACGCAAGACACTATTGATCCTGTGTTACAGAAAGCTGTAAACCGTAAAGACGGAACCAATCGCAAGTGGCTGACCTACAGCAGTGAACAGTGTGCTTTATTCTGTTCAGTTTGCCTAGCATTTAATGCAACTTCTAATACCAGCTCAAGCCCTTTTTTACGAGGAATGCAAGATAAGAGACATGTTCACATCAGAGTAAAGGAACACGAAAAAACTGAAACGCATCGTGCTTGTGCGGAAGCTTACATTTTGAGGTCCAATAAAAAAGACGTTCAAAGTTTAATTTTTGTCAACTTGGGTTGTCGACTACAGCGGACGAGCCCGTCACCACAGGAAGTTTTAACGATTAGTCGTTCTATCTCCCTGTAGTGAACGTAGAAGACTTGGGGACAAAACAGTCCACCATCTAGCTACGTCACAAGCCCGTAAGAGGCCAACGCCTTAACCGCGAGATAGCCAGGAATGTTACCTGGCGGGCCGACACTCACGCCCTTACTTCCAATTGTGACCAGATTACTCCGGTCTCTCGATTGGTACGAGTTCGAGGTCGCTTGCGCGGTGAAGCGGTGAAACGGTGTATACCGAATCTATCGCGGACCACAGCGTCCTTTGCCCGGCTGTTTACCCAGGATCGGATGGCCGATGGTCGTTTCGTTTAATTTTTGTCAATCAAATGTCCTTACATCGAGCACAAGTGCGAAAAAAAGGAGAAATTTTCCAGAGAATAATAGACATTGTGAAGTTCATTGGGAAGTTATAGAGGTGACCAACTGGAAGCAGCATATAGTCTCCAGGACATTACTGTAGACCACGGCAACTTTTTTGAACTCGTGGTTCTCCTCAGCAAATATTATATCCATCTGAAAGATCACTTGCAAGAGTGCATTGACAAAAATAAAATACTTCATGGTTTGCCAAATGGGGGTAAAGAAGAGGATCATTATTAACGTTTTTGTCAAAAACAACTATTAATAAAATTATCCTAGCAGTCGGTGAACTTATATGTAAGAATATTTGTCTGGGGGTACGAGCAGCTGGTATGTTTTCTTTGCAAGTAGATACCACTCAGGATATTACGTGCAAAGACCAATGATCAATTATAATACGCTACGTGACAGATGCTCGTGTACATGAAATGCTTCTCGCTGTCGTAGAAAGTGAATCGTCAACTGGAAAGGATATGTTTTCCTTGATTGATGCAGTTTTAAATTCTGTAAATGTAGATATAAAAAGATGCATCGGTAATTCAACGGACGGGGCAGCAAGTATGCAAGGCCAATACAACGGATTTTCTTCATCGCTATCAAAAGAGTCTCCAGGTCAAATTCACGTTTGGTGCTACGCACATTTGCTGAATTTAGTATTAGGAAAAACTACTAAGTCGGTTATTGAAAGTGCATTATTGTTTAGTTTGATGAATGACGTTGCAGTATTCCTTCGCGAATCGTATCCACACATGGATGTTTGGGAAAAAACTAAAGAGGACGGCAACACGAAAAGACTCTCAACTATTGGCGAAACACGTTGGTGGTCAAAAGATACGGCCGTCAAGAAAATTTTTGGGTCATTTTCAAATTCAGACTAGTCTTTGTATGTAACATTGATCATGGCATTGGCAAGAACACAACAAAATGTGCACTTTAAGCCAGAAGTGCGTGTGAAAGCGAAAGCATACATAGAATCGATACTCAAATACGAAACGATAATTACAGCCAAAACGTTTTTAAAAATATTTGAAGTAACTACACCTCTCTCGAAATACCTTCAAACGGCCGGTTTACATATATTGAAAGCTCAAAATATGGTTTCACAATCGAGTTCGCAACTGAAAAAAATAGTCAGAGACTTCGACACAGTTGAAACGACAACAAATAATTTTGTGGCATGGGGTAATGAAAAGTTGGATAAAGTTGAAGACTATGGATATAGAAGTTCAATCAAATGTCCCTGAGAAAAGACATAGAAAAAAGAAATCTATGCCAGGCGAGTTGGTACAGGATGAAAGTGTCGGCGACGAACGCACTTCATATAAAGTAGGAGTTCATAACATTATTTTTGATACAGTTACTGCGAGCATGGATCGCCGATTTCTTGCAAATAAACAGTTATATTCTGATTTTTCTTACCTCGATTCAAAGCGTTTCCCCGAAATAAGAAAAAAATGGAAAAAATGGTCTTTAACCTGGTGAACTCGAAGAATTAAGTAGACACTTGACGAAATTTGATGAAAAAGCCACTAGCGAAAATTTGCGGATTGAAATGGAAAATATGACGTTGCATTGGGATAATTTTAAAAATTCAGAATTGGAAGATTATAAGATCATTGTAGAAGATAATGATAATGAAGGTACCGTAGAAACGACGTTGGATAACCAAGATAATGACACTTTCAAAGCATGTGAGATACGTACTGCATGTAAAAATTGTTCGATTTGCTGTTTCAAAAATGTACATAAATTTAATCTATTGAGCAGTGCCTATAAGTCTATTGCACTAGGCTAAAAATTTCTTCTTACATTACCATCAAGCCAGGCATGTGAAAGGAGTTTTTCTACCTTAAAAATGATAAAAAATCGTACGAGGAGCAGTTTGTCTCATCAAAATATAAATTCGTTCATGTTGATGGCGGTAGAAAAGGTCTCTTAATGAATCTAGACTCTGACGAAATAATAGACTAAGTAGCCGAAAGCAGTGAGCTTCTCCAGAAGTCAGTAACTTACATACTTTGATAGATTAGAAACATTTGTCTTTAATAGTAATAAATATAAATAGTATCAAAATATATATGTACTTCGTTTTTTTTCTAAGGGGCCGTCCGGCTGCAAAACGCCCGGGCCGATTTTATGTCCCAGTCCGGCCCTGGAAGATAGTATATAATGATGTACGGTCACTGTACACACCATTTTGAAAATCTGACCTTAGCATATAAATACTATAATAAATATATAATAATAATAATAATAATATATAATAAATTCTACTAATAAATACGTCCGTAAACAGAGCGGCAATGACATCATGAGACACATTACAGAGTTCAAGCAACATATCCCAGTATTTCTCCCCATAAACTGCTGACAAATTCGAGCATTCTTAGGAATATATTATATGTAGTTTGCACTCATACAGCGTATGTACTAGGTATATCGTTTAAAGTGTTTTGTGACGGTTTTCGTTTAAACAATTATTGAAAATACAACGCCTGTATATGTTAGGTGTCCTAGAGGATATCAGCTAATTAGCCATTTTTAATAGGATAATTAGCCATATTAATACCCAGAAACGGCTCATAATTAATCAGTCGTTCTAGTAATAAATGTGCTATGTAAAGAGATCTTTCCATTGGTATAAGATTTACAGCTATTGGAAATGTGGGCCCGAAAACCCATTCTTTCTTAATGCTTCAAAAAAAATAGTTCTGCCAAAAAATATAAAAAGAGTTGAGCGCGCTGCGCCATCTAGCGGTAGGTATCGCGAAAAACAATATTCGCAATATTTTACCTACTACTAGATGGCGCAGCGCGTTCAACGCTTGACAAACTTTTACTTAACAGTCAAGTTATATTTTTTCTGTTTTTTTTCACAATTTTTTATCAAAAGTGGTTTATTTGCTGGTACTGATTCACACACTTTAAGGATGCCGATAATAAAAAAACTCACGGTATAGGTATATGTGACTGATTTCAAACTGTGTCAGATACAGATTTTTTATTTTTATTTATTTAGTACCTACCTACTTTATTCATATTTTTTTATACATATAGCCACATTATTACCAATGTTATAAAGTAACTCGGAAAAATTCAACACCCAAATATAGCAAATGGTCTGTGCCCACCTAACTAGGACTGCAATGTCCTGTATCTAGGCGGGTCAGAGTAAACAATTAAAATTAGCGATTTAATTTATAAAGAACTAAATTGACTAACGTTTTATTTCTGGAAATAGTAAACATGCGTAATTAAAATTTAATATATAATATAATATAATAATCTGTATAAATATTACAATGTATATTATACCTAATTATATTTATGTAATAATATGGTAAGTACATAGATACCTAAATTCGATTATAATAAATAATAGATATATTATGGTATAAACATATTTATATTAGAATACAATTATATAAATACGATTATAAAAATATTGGGGAAAATAAGAAATATCATACGATATATTAATATTATATGCATAATACATACGATATTAACTTTAAAATTAACCATTATATAATATATATATTATATGCTATACAAGACATCCTATCCAGATATGTTTATTTTACAGGTTCCTAATGGTTCCGTGCAGCTTGGGCGGTGTTGGCCAAACTCTTCATCTTGGTAGCCTCCATATCTGGTAGCCTCCTCGTAGAGAGACTTAGCCTGCCAGGGCCGCTGTGAGCTTCTGCCACGGCTGTAAGTAATCTGCAGTCGGAGGCGGTGGGGATCAGGAAGATCGCGGATTCGGGGGAATAGGTACCTCGGGCGGACAGGACGGTTTACGTACCATGCTGTGTCAGCAGTGCCGGTTTTAGCACTACCAGCGCCCTGGGCGAGATTTCTACGGTGCCCCCAATCTGCCGTTCAAACCCATACGAAAAAATGCAAGGGATATAATAAAAAAACCATTTATTAAAAAAAAAACTTTTCCAGCCTTTCTAGCCTTCTTCTTTTATTAGGATACAAATGTCTATATTTTCCGCAATTTCATTTTCAATTGACATTGTTGCCAAGTTTGTCAATCTAGGTTGAGATATTATCGATCGCAGATAGGTTTTTATCAGTTTAAGCTGTAAAAAACTCCTTTCCCCACTAGCAACCATTACAGGTAGTGATCAATATTCGCAATGCTATCCATATATTTGGATACAGTTCTTTTGAGTTGCGATCTTTGATTAAATTTAAAATAGAGACAGAATTAAATTCTGATCAGGCAAAAAAGATTTCAGACGAGTTCATCACACAACATACAACTATCTACATCTAATGTAGAGTCTACAGTTAATTTCAATTGGAGATCACCAAACAATTTGAGAAGGTCTGGTTTTCCGGATTCTTTTTAATATTGTACAAAAATTACCAATATTCCGAGTAGTCATTTAATTGTTCAAATCTTTCATTCATTGAAATTAAGGTAGTGTCCAAAAGACAGTTGGAAAATTCAACTTCAAATTTCTTTTCTGGAGATGATTACATGGCTCATCGCGGGCAGTTTCACTAGCTTGGCGTTTAATACGTTGAATTCTTGTTGTGGCTCTAACTAAACACAGGTTCAATTTGTAGTTCTTCAGCCAAATCCTTCGCAGTTAAAATGACGCTTTTAAATCTTGTATTTCTATATTAGTCCAAGAAAGCGCAGCATTTTTTCAATATTTCTGTACATTTACCGAGATCCATGTCTATTGATGATATTAATTTGAAAAAGGACGTCATACCAAACAACCAATGAAACTATAAAGCTAAAATCTATTAACTGTTCGGCTAGAGTAGTAGCCTCATGAGACTTGAACAATTGAGTTTCAATCACAGAAGTATAGAACAGAGAACGGGAGTGCGAAGGCGGGCTGTGAGTGAATGCGCGCCCCATCCATAAGAGGCCCCATCCATCCTTGTCTAGTTGGGCATGCGCGTTTATCCATAGCATAGCAGACTTATGGCGTCGAAGCGTTGCCATGGTGATATATAAGCGTTGCCATAGTGATAAATGTACGTGTGTCCGTGCATGCGCGACTAGACAAGGATGGAGGGGGGTACTATATATGCTGCTGTCTCTTTCTATCCGGCTGATGCATTTTCAGGCTCAAGTTCAAAGTTCAAAGTTTATTTATTCCAAAAAAACCCGGCGAGGGTATAGAACTTATAATTAATAAATACATTTTTTTATAATATTCATATTATAAACATATCATATATCTAGCAAAAATAAAATTAAATCACGTTAGAAATCTGAAAGTCAATAAACTATACAAAATCAACTATTACATTGTCTAAATATTAAAAAGAGCATTAAGAAATATCAAAAATAGAAACACCAAATCCAAAAAAAAAAGAGTATAAATCTATAAATAAAAAAATTCTGGTCACAAAAAAGGCTGGTCACGAGATCTAGTTACCTATTATACGTATCTGTGGTTTAAATAGCCCAAGTGTTCGGTCGGAGCACTGCGTTCCATTCTAGCGTTGCCACCATAACAATTTTGTTGCTAGATTTGGGGAATTTACGAGTAAGTAGGACTAGCTCAATGAGCGAGTCCGCTCAACTGGCACCCTGGGCGGTCGCCCAACTGCCCTACCCTAACGCTGCTACTGCGTGTCAGCCACACTTACGCGTTCTGGCGAATAACCAGAGGGGTTTGAAGATGTATCTTTCCGATTACAGCGTCGACCTGACGTCACTATTTTTAGATCGATCCGTTGAACACCCGATCCCGAGTGGCCATTGCTGGCAAAGGGCGCCTCCGTCCGCGATATATTCAAAATGAATAATCGCTTACGTCAGGTGGAGACGGCGCAAGCGATCTCAGATCCGTGACCAGACTCTGAGGACGGACAAATCAGGCCATATCTGGTATTGTGTGCTCGAGGTTGGCCCTCTGAGTTCACTTACCAGTGCCTCGGAGGGCCGTTGGACTCTCACAGGCGAGTTGGTTTAGTTATAGACGATGGACTGTGTTGTCCCTGTCTCTACGTTCATTCCACGGTTGAAATAATGATTACATATAGTTATGCCTTCCTGGGATGACGGGTTCGCCTGTCGTAGGTGACAGCTCCATAGGTTTAATTTACAGTTGGAACTATTTTCTGTTTGTGAACTACTTGAACAATTGAGTTTTAATCACAGAAGTATAGAACAGAGAACGGGAGTGCGAAGGCGGGCTGTGAGTGAATGCGTTCACCGAATAGAATGAGACAGCCGCATAAGAGGCCCCATCCATCCTTGTCTAGTTGGGCATGCACGTTTATCCAAAGCATAGCAGACTTATGGCGTCGAAGCGTTGCCATGGTGATATATAAGCGTTGCCATAGTGATAAATGTAACAGTGAAAGTTACATAATAAATATTAGTGTCATAAATTTATTCAATATTGGAGAAGAAAATTACCAGCATGTATTTTGGAAATTTATTATATTAGGCAATAAAATAAGCATATTACGTCGGAAAATATGATATAGCTGGTTTTGATATTCAAATTTCATATCATGCGGGTTTTGTTAATGAAGTCTATGGGACTGGCTGCTTTTGTTACTAAGTTTAGGCTGTGACGTCACCTGAAACACACTGAAACTGTCATGGTTATAGATTAACCATGACAGTTACAAGACGTTTCTGCTCTGATTACGTTTTCGCTCTGGTACGAATATGACAGCGTTTAAAAACCGTTTGTCACCCCGGGCTGCTGCACCCAGGGTTGTCTCCCGACGAGGGGACTCCTCAACCGTCAACAGCACAAACACGAAATTCTGTATATTATTCAATTATGATAGCCCGTTCTAAGTTCCACTATGATATGTCTGCTGCACCCAGGGTTGGCTCGGGACAGAGCATTTTAATAAAACTTGTCTTTAAAAATATTTTTTTACTACTAACTTATTAGTTTTTACACTAAATTTGTCGTGTTTTTTTTAGCAATCACCATTTAGACGTTTATAACAAAACACTTCCAAACATCCCAACTTCAACAAATCAGTTTCCCGGAAATATTTTTTTTGTAGGTAATTTTTTTAAGACACATTTTTTTATTAAAAAAAAACGCGATGAACCACTTTAATACTGAATTTCGTGGTGATCTTACAGCAGTAAATTATCAAGTAGGTATTTTTCTAATATTGATATCAATATTTACGATTGGGTAAGACCCCCTTCAACTTTTCTGTCGCCAACTCGATTGACATGATTGAGATGTCATGATTCTATGGTTAAAAACCTTTATTATAAGAGAATATTTCATAAGAGACTCACCACATAATTGATAATAGTTATATTAGATATTTATAACTACAGTTAGTCATGAAATTATAATATTAAAATTAAATGGTCCTACAAATAAGAAATATAATTGATTATCGGAGACAATTAGAAATAATAGTAATAATATAATAATAAATAAAATGGTACTTGAGTGTCAAGTTAAATAAATAAAATCGAGATGGAAATTGTCAGTCATCTAATTATAATTCGTTAATATTATATAATTCTCTCGCAATAAGGTAGCCTTTTAATTTCGATTTAAATTGGGCTATTTTCCGTTTCTACATATAATTTTAATATTCTCAGGCAGTTTATTGTAACACACCATTCCAACGTAATTTGGATCCCTTTTGAAAAATTCTAGAGATGGACGGGTAATGCTAAATTGTGCCTACATTGATATTGATATAATAGGTTAAATAATGGGTTTTTATAATAAGGTAATCAGTTTATTTATAAGAAAAACCATTCATTGGGCCCGATTGCGTTTCTGCGTGAACTTAAATTGAAAGTTAGTTCAACCGATTGAGACAGAGCAATACATTAGAGCGGAATACAAAATGAACAATCGTCGTTTTCCGCACCAAAACGACTTATATTCAAACGATTATAACACATTACGTGCAGTGTTAGATTTAGCTGCTTTATCTTCAGTGGGTAATTTTAATGCGGAAAAGTGACAACCGTTCATTTCACATTCCGCTCTGACGTACTGCTCTGTCTCGTTCACGTGACACTAATTTCCGATTTTAGTTCAAGAGAAACGCAATCGATTCCATTATCCATGTAATTAATTATAGATGGCCTAATAAATCTATCGGTTAAAGCTATCAGCGCCACCTGCATGTCGCTGGCGCAGAAGGGTTGCCAAAACTTACTATGGCATTGAGCAATCCAATATCCTATATAATCAATAGTAGCACTTAATTTATGTACATATACCAAAGTTAAGTCGGTTTGGACTTCAAAATACCTTAAAGAAAACGAATTTTATAACGAACTGCCATCTCTTGTATTTTATAAGAACTAGGTAAATTTAAAACAATGAATAAAAAAAACATAAAGGTAGCAGATTTTTTCTAGGTATGAAAAGGTCGCAAAAATGTAATCCTACTAATATTATAAACGCGAAAGTTTGTATGTATGTATGGATGTTTGTTACTCTTTCACGCAAAAACTACTGAATGGATTTTGATGAAACTTTACAATAATATAGCTTACACATCAGAATAACACATAGGCTATAATTTATAAAGATATATGGTTTTCTATCATCATTATCACAATTTTCCATCACCACGCGGGTGAAACCGCTGGGCGCAGCTAGTATTAAATAATTAAAAGTATGTTTTTTTAAAACAATGTTTTACTTTCCATCAGTGAGTTTCAGAGGCGATCTCCCGGCTCCATCTTCAGACCCTCGTCATCATGAGAAATAGATTAGTACTCATGACAACCAAACAAACGAGCCCAATCTCGACTACCTTAGCATTTTCTATCAGGGAGTTCCAGTGGCAATTTTACGGCTCCATTTTCAGACTCTCGTTCATATCCCCTTCGTAGCAACATCCCTTGCACAGCTAGACATATTCTAGCTGGCTGCAAGGTGGCCTTGGATCAAGGACGGTACACTTATAGCCACGACAAAGTCCTTGCTGTTATTCGCGAGGTACTTAGCCTCTCAGTGGCTCGTGCCAACAAGGGTTTGACAGTATCCTCCAAACCCCCAATACAGTTTGTGCGGGTTGGCTCTAAAGGCAAAAAACATCTATCTGCAAAACCTTTCTCAATAACCGAGACAGCTTCAGATTGGATCATGGAGGTCGATTCGGTCTCTAAGCAGTATAAATTCCCTGAAAGTCTAGGATGCACAGCCCTGCGTCCAGATATAACTCTTTACTCTCTATCTCGGAAGATGGTCCTTATCGTAGAATTAACTGTTCCATGGGAATCAAATATCCCAAAAGACCACGAGTACAAATTAAATAAATACCATGATCTCGCAAATGCCGTCACTCAGAACGGCTTCACTGTTCACCTTCACGCAGTGGAAGTTGGCGCTTATGGCCTTCCAGCTAAATCTCTGTTTCACCTTTTTAAAGATCTTGGTCTCTCCAGAAAAATAATCAACTCCTTTCTAGAAAAATTATCTAAAACCGCGATTTCTGCATCTCAAATTCTATGGCTTCGAAGGGGGAGTGAATAGGTGGTAAGGTGTCGCTCACATGTGGCAAGACAGCTGTCCTAAACCTACCACAGCCGGTCGTTAGTCCGGAATCCACCGTTCACCTCCCAGAAGTGTAATAATTATATATGATGGGCCCGATTTTTGGTCGGTGAATTCCATGGCAGCTCCGTTTGTATTTTATTTTATTTTATCATATGTAATGGAAAGTACTCATGACAACTAAACAAACGGGCCCAAGCTCAACTATCTTAGCACTTTCTATCAGGGAGTTTCAGTGGCAATCTTCTGGCTCCATCTTCATAACCTCGCCATCATGTGTAATGGAAAGTACTCTAAATAACAAATCATACCGGCCCAAATTCGACTGTCCTACCATTTGCCATCACGGAGTTCCAGTCCCTACATTACGGCTCCATCATCAAATCAGCTGTATGTTACCATAAAGCATTGTGACGGAACTTACAATAAGTATGCCAAATTTCAGCTAATCGGATACCAGAAAGTGGTTGAAAAATGGTTTGCAAGTTTTGAAACGGACAACTTGTACGATTCGACAATTATGTACTAGCATCGTTAAAATAAAGCTTGTTAAATGTAAAGGAGCCTAAAGAACTCTTCTTCTCTTCTCCGTCGTTCCCTCATTGCTGAGGATCATGGCCACTAGACAACAGTTTGCCTACGAGGCTCCTCCATTTCGACCTGTCTTCTGCAAAACGGGTCGCAGATTGTATTGACCCTTTTGTAACTTCTTTGATGAGGTCGTTCCATCTGGCCGGTGATCTGCCTCTGTTTCTTCTTCCCTCCACTTGACCCCCGGAAAGCATTTTCTCTAGATTCTCTGGATTTCTCCTGGCAACATGACCGAAGAACTGCAGGACCCTTCTCATGCATATGGTGGAGAGTCTTACTTGGATGCCGAGTTCTTCCAGGACAGATTCCTAGCATTTTACGCCAACACCACATCTCCAGTGCATCGATTTTGGTCCGTATGCCTTCAGGGTCCATGTCTCCGATGCATAGAGAAAGATCAAGAAAACCAGAGCTCGAACCAGCCTGACCTTAGTCCGCTTGCTTATACTCCGATTCTTCCACAGCCTTTCTAGCTTGCTCATGGCCGATCTTGCCATCTGGCTTCTGCGTGAGACTTTCTTTTCACAGTTTCCGTCGTTGCATATCATGGAGCCCAGATAGACAGGAAAAACAAAATAAATAACTGGCAACATTAAAATGATAAACCCACTCCAGCTTGAAATAAAAGAAAACATTATCAAAATGGCATTTTATTGAAAAACAACTTGTCTACAAGTTCTATAATAATAATAATGATTTAATCACCATGTCAGCCTTGTTACATGATCTGTTTTCTTCTTTGATGGCTTGATGAATCCCAGCAACTGCAGCTCCAAAACGGCCTTAGTAAATCGAGCACTGATACAGGCGTTAAGGAGAAATATTTTTAATTTGTTACTAGAGAGCTTGGAGTACTGGCTCTTAGAGAGCTAAAAAACAAGAAAGCTCCTGGGGATGTAGGAAATACACCGGAGCTCTCATCAACGGCAGGCGGAACACTCATCAACGGATTTTTAATAAAGTTATTAATAGTAAAACTACATGTTCATCTTATTTTACAAGAATAGCGTTAGAGCGGTACTACAGAACTACATTGACTGGAGAACTACATTGAGATCGCTCATCGTCAACAAGAGCCTCGTCGTATGGAACCAACAGTCTGTAGATAGCGACGGTATACTCTCTGAATAGTAAAACGACTCACAGCCAGAGTTTTTGCCACTAAACCTTGACTTTGTCCTAATTCAAATAGTCACAATTTGGGAAACTTTGCTCCGGTCAGAGCTGTATTCCAAATGTCACTCAGAGTAGCGTTGTAGGTGCTCTTCGTATTGTATCGTTTAAACTGAATTAAAATTTCGATGATTTTGCATCACAAACATTTTAACCCCTAGAGCCCCAATTGGTCGATATCGGCCACAACACGATTCAGCGTGACGGCCCCGTTTTAATTTAATTTTAATTTAATTTGTTTTATTTTATTATGTTTTATTATGTTACTATGTTTTATTTTAATTACGGGTACAGTGGTTTGGCAGTAATTAATGTTTTGGTGTAACAGTGTCATAATTCAATTTTTAATAATTTTTACAAAATATTTTTGGGACATCAACTTGTCAATCGGCTGAGGGGCCGAGGCCTGAAAGGTTAAGCAAAATGTGTTTTTACCCGCGTTAATGATGATTTACAACCAGGTATATTGTTAGGCACTTAAGTGCACTTCTGAGAAGTCACGAATATTAAAATAGTAGTTAACCCGCTAGGCACTTAACATCCCTTGCGGGATATGTATGGCGGCCGGCTGAAATCCAAACTATCCCATACGGGATATCGCGCTTGCCGCTCAAGAAAATGTCGTTTAAATTTCGAAATGCGATTGTATATTCTATCGAATGATGCCATAATATAGCCAAATATGCAACACTATGAAATTGCTCGATTGCCGCATGCGATGTTAGAAATATGAATTACTACATCCCTTACAAAATCGATGACCTCATTTCTGACGACAGTCGCGAACTGCCCATTCGCGGCGGCGTATAATTCCGCGACGTGTTGTGTTGTGAATTGTTTTGTGTATATAAGTGCAGTGCATACCGGATAAAAGTAAGTAATTTCCATTTTTAAGTAGTTTAGGCCTTAGGATTAAACAATTTACACAGCCCATTTGCTGTTTTTCACGAATTTTCGAAGAAAACACATTGGCAAAACCAAACGGCGAGCGAAATATGGCCGTATTTATTTTGTAATGTTTGTGAAATATTCCGTTATATCGCGAAACATGACGTAATGTCGCTTTAATTTACTAATAAAATAGGTATTGCTTCATTTACATCCTAAGTTATCACATAATTAGGCGTATTTTGAACATTATATGTTGTTTTCTAATATGGCTCGCGAAAATGAAACTTGTTTTGATAATTACTATGAGAGAAAAAAGTGCGATTTTCCGTAGTTTTTCGATGAAATGTGACTCTTTGGAGTATAGTAATTAGTTATTAGACATATAATAAGTCTATGATAAGACAATATAATTGAAAAAATCTAACGAATTTTATATTATGGGCATTCAAAGTTTATTATTAGGTTCGGAAGTCGGAAACTCTCAAAACTTTAGATTTTTCTATAATATCAGACAAAGCTCAAAGTTCTGGTGTGATTTCTAAGAAGAAGTGATGTAGTAATAAAGTTATTTTGAAAGAATTTCATATAAAAAAATACCATAAGTAGTCACAAATTAAAAATTAAAAAAATTTTTTTTTACGAGAATACATACAATTTTTCTTGGCTGAATAAATAAATATTTTTTCCGTATTTTTGTATGCAAATAAGTAAAAAAAAAATATCGCTTTGGTAAAGCATTTAATAAAGAACATAACTGTATTTACAATTTTTGATATTTACAAAAACTGTATTTACAAAAAAATCGAAATGATTTTATAGGCGAGTTTTTTCAGTTTGCCAATTTTGTAATATTTATTCATTATTATCTTAATTGTTTTACGAGATAAGGTTATAATGTTTTATATGTCAAATTTCAATGCGATCATTTTTCTATTTATCTTTTTTTAATCCGATTAGTGGTTTATAAGTTATGATCGTTTTTCTCAAGGCCGTTGACTCGCGTCGATTTTTTGCGCGAATATGTCGCGCGCAAAAGTGATAGGTGAGTTTTTACCTCGCAACGTGAGGGGTTAAGAAACATATTACCACCCGTGCAGCACAATTTTATAGGCGAAGTATTCAAAACCTGCAATTTTGCAGGAGGCCTGTTATTTTTCAACGCCAGTGTAGAGAGTATCCTCGGGGGTTATTACAAATCGACTAGTGAACATATTTGATCAGTTTCAGTCACCTAAACATACCAGCTTCAGAAAGGTTTGATTTTCAGTCTTCATTTTCAATACATCATTTTAAAAATTTGATTATAAAATTCGAAAACCACTAAAGATTTTAAGACACTAGTTTTCTATTCTAACATTACTAATAAAGCAGTTACGAAGTACAAATTTTTTAGATTTTAACATTGTTAATCCCAAACTCGCTGAGGATGTCAAAAAGTGAAACAAACAAGAGTTGTTGGCAATGTCCTCAGAATTGTGTCACATTTATTTATTTCTCTGAGACCAGTATTAACCGATACGATTTCTTTTTCATTTTCAAAAAGCAGCCATTTGGACTCAAAATGGCGCATATCTATTATCAGCTTCTCAAATCTCGGCATTAGGATTCCCTATTTTTTAAAATAATTTGGTCCTAATTGGTAGTGGTAGTAATTCTGAGATATAGAGGGTACAGAAACACACATACATAAACATTTTGGATCTCAAAACGTGGAGATCCGGTGCAAACTTGAATTTTAAATTATGCTCAAAAACAAGAGTTTCCCTAGTTTAACATGGCGTATTCTTTTGGGAAAGTAAAGCAGTACTTCATCGAATTTGGATTTGTAACTATGGCTGCGTATATATATACCAAAACATCATGTATACAAGGAAAAATATTGTGACTACTTCAGCTGACTCGAATATTCATTCTCATAATACTCTAAAGAAAGAGGACTTGCGCCATTGCAAAGCGCGACTGAGTAACGTTTGAAGTAGCTTTCTTTGTCAATCTAACCTATTTTACAATAAATTGTTATTGGGAGGTTCAATTTAAGAAAAAGGTCAAAGGCGAGTCTAACCAAAGGCGTTCGTCGAGATGTACCCCTCTGTTCACTTCCCTCGCACGCTATCCCCGCAATGCCCTATTGCTGAAGAGTGCTTCTTCTACTGTTCTCTCGGTATATTGTGAAAAGGTAGTGTATTTTAAATAAAAACTCAATTTATGGCATTGAGGATTTTAACACTATTGCATATTCTCAGTTCTCTTGACTTTCTTGACATTCTTGATTCTTTCTATTATTTACTATTATATCATTGTAAAATTTAATTCTGACTATTGGCGATTGACTATTTGTATTTCTTAAATTATTTTTATTACTGTCCACATGATAATTTGTAAAATTACCAAATAATTCTGATTGATTATTAGTAGTATTGTCCATATGATGAAGCATTTTGATTGAAAATATTAGAAAACTTTGTTTATTATATATAACCTAGAAAATCTGCACTTGAATGTTCACCCTTCTTATTAATATACCTTATAATATAGGTACATACGAGTATATACATATTCTAGTGGTATTTTTTGTTAATTTTGACTAACAAGTGTAGAAACTCCTATCAACTGGTTTATTAACCCCTCAAATGAATGGCGATTAGCTCGGGTTGCCTACGGCAAAATGTATATAAATTTATATTTACATTTACATAGAGCGGGGTTTACTATAGAGCTATAGCATTACTATAGAGCGGATTACTATAAAGCGGCGCACATTTACATTTATATTTATATTTATATACATTTTGTATACATTTTGCCAAGGCATCCCTTAAGGTACGCCTCACATTTGAGGGGTTAATAAAATAAAAAAGGATACTGATATTCTGGTTTGACTAATCTTCGTTCTCCATCCTCTTCATTGTCATCCGTTGCTGGATCAACGATGCAAACAAACGCTTGAAGCCAGTCATATAAATTAATCAACTTCCCGCACTCCAGATGCAGTTTGTACACAATGGATAAGTCTGGTAAAGTCGGAGCGATTGAATCGGGGCGCGGCAGCTCGCAGCATTTACACTGAAAATTAAAACAATTATATGAAATCGAAGGTTATCGCGGTTATTCGACATTATAGCAGTAAATTAACACAAACAGAGCTGCCATGGAACTGACCGACAGTATATTATTACACTTCTGGGGGGTAAGCGGTGGACTCCGGACTAAGGAATCTTAATTGCGGTTATAGATATTTTTTCTAGGAAGGAGTTGATTATTTTCCTAGAGACCATGGTGAAACCAATATCTTTAAAAAGGTGAAACGGAGGTTTGGCTGGCAGGCCACGAGCGCCAACTTCCACCACGCGAAGCTGAATAGTAAAGCCATTAACTTTTCAGGCCTCGGCCCCTCAGTCGATTGACAAGTTGATGGCCCAAAAAATTTTAGTAAAAATTAGTAAAAAAAATTAATTATGACACTGTCTCACCAAAACATTAATTACTGCCAAACCACTGTACCCATAATTAAAATAAAACATATTAACATAATAAAACATAATAAAATAAAACAAATTAAATTAAATTGTTGTGGCGTGATATCGGCCAATTGGGGCTCAAGGGGTTAAGCCATTTCAGGTGACCGCATTTGCAAGATCATGGTATTTATTTAGTTTATACTCGTGGTCTTTTGGGATATTTGATTTTCATGGAAAAAATAAAATACAAACGGAGCTGCCATAAAATTCACCGACTGGAGTTAGGTCTATTATAATACTATTATTACATTTGACATTATTCGAATATTATTATTACATTTAATTTTCTATCCTATTTATAATACTATTATTACACTTCCTGGGGAGGAGGGTTACGACCGACTGTGGTAGGTATAGGACAGCGTCTTGCCATAGAATTTGCGATGTGGAAATTGAGGTTTTAGATATTTTTCTTAGTAGGGAGCTGATTATTTACCTAGAGACCAAGATCTTTAGAGGTGAAATAGTGATTTGGCTGGCAGGCCACGAGAGCCAACTTCCACTGCTTGAAGGTAAACAGTGAAGCCTTTCTGGGTGATGGCATTTGCGAGATCATAGTATTTATTGCATTTGTACTCGTGGTCTTTTGGGATGTTTGATTCCCATGGAAAAGTTAAATCTGGATGGAGGGCTGTGCTGCATCTGAGACTTTCAGGGAAATGATAATGCTTAGAGATGGAATCGACCTCCAGAATCCAATCTGAAGCTTCCTCGATTATTAAGAAAGGTTTTGTAGGGGAATGGTTTTTGCCTAAAAGCCATCCTGCACTACTTAACTGTATCCTTGATACGGATGTCCGTAAACGGATTTTACCAGACGAACCACTGGGAGCATTTTTAAAATCCCTTTGTGCTAGCCAACGAACGATTTTACTACAGAAAGGCATTGAAAATAAGAAGACATCCAAACATCAATAGAGACGAAGGTTTCAAGCACTACCTGTAACCCTCTTCTTAAAACGTTCTGATACCTAATACCGAATGCAAAGATTCGAAACGAGATACAGTGAGTGTTGTGTCCACGGCGGAACTTCAAAACAGTGTTTCAGTCAATGGCAGTTGTAGCAGTGCCGAAACCTTAGGTACTTAAAAAAATCATGCAGTAAAATCCGGTTTTGTAAATGTAATGTAAACAATCATAGAAAAGTAATGTCAAACAATCATAGAGTGTAAATGTCAAACAATCATAGAGAAGCTTGCGGCTAAACAACCTAACCTAGCCAATTTTCCTGTCCACCCTAGAACGGGCTAGTCCCAGTTGGGTGACAGAATCAAATAAGCAAAAGGTTAAGGTTTTGCCATTCGGTTCCTGTTATTTTTGTAAGCAAATCAATGTTTTATAGTAATTAATTCTTAAATAAATCTTAAAAATAAACAATTGTTCTTTGCCGCTGCTTTTGTACGAGAATGCACTAACTACTACACTTAACAGCAAAACGTCGCAAAGTTGCAGGAATTGCGACTCAAGACTCTTTGTCACACACCGTACTTGCGAAACCTTGCTCTAACAGATTTTCACTTAGGATAACTATTTATAAAGGAAAAAAATCAACTCGAAAAAGAAAACGCCTTCAAAACATTGATTCCTGTCCATGAGAGTTTTACATCAGAGGCATTTAACCAACTCAATATTTCTAATAACCCTTAACGTTGATCATTAGGTTTAAAGATTTAAATAATAAAAAATTAAAAAAGAAATTACTCACCTGTAAATAAGTGACTGGATTATTGAGAGCATTGTGAATCGACGCCCAAGGAGTCCCAACGATTTGCTTCTTGATTTTTGAAATATCCGAGAAGAAAAATATTTCATAGAAAGCAACCGAAGATGGCATTTTCAGAAACGGCTTGAAAATGTAGTCGTTGAGATACTCGATCAGATCGGCTTTTACGCATTCAAACTCACTCTTTTCATTTTTGTCATTTTTCATGGCGTCTAGGAGTTTCTAAAATTGATAAAATTGATTACAGTTAAAGATTAGGGTTGCCAGATGTCCGGTTTTCGACTGGACAGTCCTGTTTTCTTTGTCTGTCGGGTCAAGAAAATCTTGACAAACCGGACAATAGCAAGTCAATGCTTTGTGGAAGGAATCTTTAGCGACATGGGAAATGTATGGACAGACGAAAGAAAGAGTCTCGCAGTAAACACTTTAAAGAGTAAATTGTGCATTTTCTTTAATATAAGTGATAGTTGCACTGAATTCAATGAGCTATCTCAGACAATAAAGTGGAATCAGTGGAATTGCATGCTAGATATATAAAAAGTAGATTAACTGTTAATTTACCATTCAATGCCCTTTTAGTAGACTATTAGTTACTAACTTTAAGCTTTTTAGGGAATTTTAGTAAATTTATCAGTAAATAAAAAAATATATAAACATGTCCGGTTTATACCAAAAATATAAACAATTCTGGCAACCCTATCTAATTTCACACTGTGAGATTTTACATTCCTCAGCTGCTGATGTTCAAGACAGCGATGCCTAGCATCAGTGATGGCATAGAAAAGATCGCCTGCTCAATTAACCCGTTGAGTATGATACGACCAAATCTGGTTCTGAAACAATTATCCGTTGAGTATGATACGACCAGATCTGGTTCAGCGTTTTTTTCACTTCTTTGACGTTCTCATATTTATTCATAATTATCTAATTGTTTTACAAAATGATATTTCAATATTCTATATTCGAAATTTCAATGCAATCATTGTGCAGTTGTTCTTTTTATGATTGGTGTAGTAGTTTCGTAGTTATAGTACTTTAAGGTCGATGTCGCCGAAAATCCTACAAAAGAGACAGATGCATCCATGAAAATACCCATTTACTCCAAGGGTTAATGTATGATAACTCCATTGCTGAGTGTGTGCTTCGCATAGTGACTTAACCGGTGAGACGCCAACAATGCCTATAGGCATTTACGTCGTTTGACAGAACCGCGCATAGCCGTTTCGGCCGGCCTCCATATATATTATATAAATATATAATATACATGACTAACAAGATTAATTACTAGGTAACAAGAGGGAATTCATGAAAAACGATATTGTTAATATTTATTTACAAAATCGGCCAAAAAGTTGTGGTGCAGTTTTTTTGGGCGCGAAGGCTGGCTTCCGACTAGTTGAGTCATTGACCTCCAGTTAAATTTCAAAGAACACATTAGTCAACTATGCTTAACTTCTTTCAAGCTTTAGAGTTTGTGATACGCATTTCAATAATATTCAGGTTACAGAAAAGTCGTACTCCGTACGACTCGACTGTTAGAATCTGCATGGAAATGAATGCAGGTATTTGGAATCCGCATAAAGATACTTAAATCCTTATGCTGGAAAAGATATAGACATGTTGTAGTATGGATATTATCCATTTTTGTATCTAATCAGATAGACTGTTTTTATTACAGGCATGGTTGGCTATAATTCTCTCTATCTCAGAAGAGAAATGCTGACCATGTTCTGTATTTTTAATCTGATTCAAGGCAAAACTGACAACCCTAGCTTACTACCTAAGGTGGATCTTTTTGTGCCTAATAATTATATATGTGTGTGCCTAATAATTATATTTGTATATCTTTTAAATTAAATTACAGGCGATTAATTATTAATTCTTATCTGATGGCTACTATTTTATGCGACTTTCTATTTTATATGGGTAGTTATAACAGAGAATACTGAGTATTTATTTCCATTACAACTTCACGGGCCCCAAAGGGTTGGTAGGGCCGTGGTGGGGCATACTCTGCTGGAAAGTATGTCTCTACAAAATGCCACGTAATGCCAGGTTGCGATCGACCAGCAACACTACCATCAAGTCCGACTCCCTGGCGTCCCCGTCGCGAGGGCTGGGCAATGTGACTGGTCATAGCAGACAGGGAGCGGGCGAAAGGCGGCCCTCCGGCGCCTCAAAACAGGAAACACCCAGCTAAGGGAAGGAAATCCCCGACAGAAAAACCGCTCACACCGTAACCCTGTGGTCAAGTCTTGCAGGAACGGGGGCCTTGGCTTAACCACCCGGGATGCGAGGAAGACAACCTCTATAAAAAATAACCCTAATCCTACGGTGAGGCACGCGCTTACGGGATGGATGGCTAATAGGTTAATTAGTCCTTAGTGACCAACCTCGGCAGATCAGGCAATTGTCGTTGTACTCAGCCCTCTCGCAGGAATGGGCGTCACCCTGCGAGTGACCCTACTTCGACCCTACTCGTGGGAACCACATGGATGAAACTTTTACAAAAACAAACTCCAACCAAACAAAAAATTCCCCTGATAAACCGCTTATCCAGCAAACTTTCCACAAGAGCTTCTTTGAAGCAAGACCTCGGTCTCAATCTGTCTGTGAACTACAAACCTCTTCATTGCAAACCATTTCTAAGAATGCTGTAGAATCCCCACTCACTGTTGCCAAACTTAACCAACAACAACCAGATTGGCAGATGGTCCCAACACACCAGCAAACAAAAAGGAAAAGACCTAACACTCCACCTAAGGACACAAACATTTCCTACACATCTCCAAATAGATTCCAGGAATTAACACTCGACGATAATCAGGAGATCGACCAGACAGTGCAAAAGAAGGTTAACAAACCCCCACCAATAATTTTATATGGTATAACTGACCTAAAGAAACTGACAGACTTTATTGAAACTGTGCTAGACAAATCTGACTACTCCTTCAAGGTAATAACTAGGCAGCAACTGAGGATCACCTGTAATAGCATAGACACCTATAAAATATTGATCAAAGTGATAAGAGAAAAGGGTCTAATAGGCCATACCTTCACCCAGAAAGACGAAAGGCCATTTAGGATCGTCATCCGGAATCTTCATCCAACCACTCCACACAAAGCAATCAGAGAAGCAATCGAAGAAACCGGCAATTCAGTGAAAGGCGAAATTATAAATGCCCGGTATGGACCCAATAAGATTGCACTTTCCACATTTTTTGTCAACTTAGAACCGAGTCCAAATAACAAGACAGTTAAAAGCCTAAGATACATCTACAATACGGCAGTAACTATTGAGGATCCCAAAAAAAGAACAGTAATTGTGCAGTGTAAGCGATGTCAGCAATATGGTCATTCTAAGAACAATTGCATGAGACCATTTAGGTGTGTTAAGTGTGCTCAAGGCCACAACACGATAGAATGCCCTAAAAAAGACAGGAGTACTCCGGCTAAATGTGCACTCTGTCAAG
The DNA here is from genome assembly GCA_944548615.1 of Micropterix aruncella. NCBI lineage: Eukaryota > Metazoa > Arthropoda > Insecta > Lepidoptera > Micropterigidae > Micropterix > Micropterix aruncella. The sequence continues at coordinate 4,311,846 of OX155956.1, read as the reverse complement.
GAAACCACCCGGCAAACTATAAAGGCTGCCAAGTATACCTTGAAATACATAAAAGAAAACTGTCAAGAGGACAACAGACAGAACGCCCTGCCAAATCTACAACGAAACTTCCACCACCACTACTATCCACAACTGCATACCCAGCACTAAATCCATCAAGAGCTACCCCTATTGGATCAACTAACGAATTACCAATAAAAAGACATCCCAAAACTGCTGCACTTGCTGTAAGGAATGAAGAGAATCCCGAACCCAATGAATTGATAATGCTTCTTACAAAACAAGCTGAAAAAATCGACTTACTCATCCAACAACTGAGCACCTTAACCCCTCACGTTGCGAGGTAAAAAGTCACCTATCACTTTTGCGCGCGACATATTCGCGCAAAAAATCGACGCGAGTCAACGGCCTTGAGAAAAACGATCATAACTTATAAACCACTAATCGGATTAAAAAAAGATAAAGAGAAAAATGATCGCATTGAAATTTGACATATAAAACATTATAACCTTATCTCGTAAAACAATTAGGATAATAATGAATAAATATTACAAAATTGGCAAACTGAAAAAACTCGCCTATAAAATCATTTCGATTTTTTTGTAAATACAGTTTTTGTAAATATCAAAAATTGTAAATACAGTTATGTTCTCTATTAAATGCTTTACCAAAACGATATTTTTTTTTACTTATTTGCATACAAAAATACGGAAAAAATATTTATTTATTCAGCCAAGAAAAATTGTATGTATTCTCGTAAAAAAAATTTTTTTTAATTTTTAATTTGTGACTACTTATGGTATTTTTTTATATGAAATTCTTTCAAAATAACTTTATTACTACATCACTTCTTCTTAGAAATCACACCAGAACTTTGAGCTTTGTCTGATATTATAGAAAAATCTAAAGTTTTGAGAGTTTCCGCGTCTGAACCTAATAATAAACTTTGAATGCCCATAATATAAAATTCGTTAGATTTTTTCAATTATATTGTCTTATCATAGACTTATTATATGTCTAATAACTAATTACTATACTCCAAAGAGTCACATTTCATCGAAAAACTATGGAAAATCGCACTTTTTTCTCTCATAGTAATTATCAAAACAAGTTTCATTTTCGCGAGCAATATTAGAACACAACATATAATGTTCAAAATACGCCTAATTATGTGATAACTTAGGATGTAAATGAAGCAATACCTATTTTATTAGTAAATTAAAGCGACATTACGTCATGTTTCGCGATATAACGGGATATTTCAAAAACATTACAAAATAAACACGGGCATTTTTTTCGCGAGCCTTGGTTTGTTGACAAAGTGTTTTCTTCGAAAATTCGTGAAAAACAGCAAATGGATTGTCGAAATTATATAATCCTACTGGCTAATCTACTTAAAAAGGGAAATACTCACTTTTATCCGGTATAAACTGCACTTATATCCAGAAAACACTTCACAACACAATCACTTCGGCGAACATCGCGCGCGCCGCCGCCATGGCCGATCTGCGACTGTCGTCAGAAATGAGGTCACCGATTTTGTAAGGGATGTAGTAATTCATATTTCTAACATCGCATGCGGCAATCGAGCAATTTCATAGTGTTGCATATTTGGCTATATTATGGCATCATTCGATAGAATATACAATCGCATTTCGAAATTTAAACGACATTTTCTTGAGCGGCGAGCGCGATATCCCGTATGGGATAGTTTGGATTTCAGCCGGCCGCCATACATATCCCGCAAAGGATGTTAAGTGCCGAGCGGGTTAATGGGGCTAATCACAACGCTTGTTAACAAACCATCGGTATAAGCCAACTCAGAATTGCTACTTGGAATATAAACGGGTTAACCCCGAATAGACAAGAAGCAGAAATGCTACTCACAACTAACAAATTGGATATCCTGCTTGTATCAGAGACCCATTTTACTCTACAAAGTTGTCTGCGAATTCCAGGTTTCTCTATTTACAACACTCTTCATCCAGATGGAACAGCTCATGGAGGGACTGCAGTCATAATTAAGAACTGTATAAAGCATCATGAACTCCCGGAATACAAAAGTTGTCAAATTCAGGCCACATCTATTCTAGTGGAAGACCTGCTTGGCAACCTTACAATTACATCAGTATATTGTCCGCCTAAGCACAAGATAAACGAAGCTATGTTTTCTCAATTTTTCAATAACCTTGGTGGTAGATTTTTAGCTGGAGGCGATTGGAATGCTAAACACACTTACTGGGGATCTAGGCTTACATTGACAAGAGGTCGGGAACTGAAGAAATGTATTGACAATAATGCACTCAATATTTTGAGTTCAGGGCAACCAACATACTGGCCTACCGACAACAAAAAAATACCAGATCTTCTAGACTTCTTCATTATAAAAGGAATTTCCCACCTCTACCTGAGTGCAGAATCCTGCCTAGATAGCACATCGGATCACACACCAGTGATAGCTATAGTCAGTACGTCAGTTATCCACCATGACAAAGTTCAGCATCTTCATAATAAGAACACTGACTGGGAATGTTTCCGAGATTATTTAGGTGCTAATATCGACTTGAAGATCCCGTTAAAAAATGATGAGGATATTGAGGATGCTACCAGATACTTCACAAACCTTATTCAAGAAGCAGCTTGGAAATCAACACCATACCAAAAGCCGAAACATGAAGGTCAGAACTATCCACTAGAAGTCAAATACAAGATAGCCGAGAAACGTCGACTACGACGCGTGTGGCAAACAAGCCATCACCCAACAGATAAGTGTGCTTTAAATCGAGCGGCAAAAGAGCTCAAGAAAATGATTTCATTTATCAAAAATGAAACCTTCAAACGACATTTGGAATCTCTCTCGGCAACTGAAAAAGATGACTACTCCCTATGGAAAGCCACTAAACACTTCAAACGACCTCAGCAATTAATCCCTCCTTTAAAGATATCGGATAACCACTGGGCACGAAGCGACAGTGAGAAAGCTGAATTGTTTGCACAATTTCTGGAAGGCGTCTTTAAACCCAATGTTGCCCCAGTAGACGATAGTGAAAAAGAGATTGACGAGGAATTGGAATGTGATTTCCAAATGAGCATGCTTCCAAAACCTGTAACTCCTGCTGAAATATGTCAGGAAATAAGAAATCTTAAAATGAAGAAGGCTCCAGGATTTGATCTGATAACTCCCAAAATATTGAAAGAACTTCCTAGAAAAGGTATCGTGTTCTTAACTATCCTTCTCAATGGGGTCATTAGAACATCTCATTTTCCGCGTCTTTGGAAGGTGTCACAAATAATAATGATCCACAAAAAAGGGAAATCCCCGAATGAGGTTGCATCATACAGGCCTATCAGCCTATTACCGATACTTTCAAAATTATGTGAAAAAATCCTTTTAACAAGATTGAAACCAATTCTCGAGGCTCAAAAAATTGTACCAGACCATCAATTTGGATTCAGAAGTGAGCACTCCACTATCGAACAAGTACACAGAGTGTCTAAGGAAATAAGACAATCGCTAGAAAAAAAGCAATACTGCTCTGCAGCATTCCTAGACATTCAACAGGCATTCGATAAAGTCTGGCACAAGGGACTACTATACAAAATTAAAAAATGGCTTCCTCATACATTGTATAGTATCTTCGAATCATACCTCACCAACAGAATCTTCCAAGTCGTCCAACGAGAAGCAGCCTCGAACTTCTATGAGATAAAAGCTGGTGTGCCACAAGGATCGGTATTAGGACCTGTTCTCTACACAATTTTCACATCTGATCTACCTCTAACTCAGGGCGTAACTACTGCCACATTTGCAGACGATACAGCCATCCTGGCTAGTAACTCTGACCCGCAAGTTGCCTCCGATATGCTCCAACTGGAATTAAATCAGGTCTATCAGTGGCTGAAACGTTGGAGAATCAAGGCTAGTGCAGCCAAATCCCAACACATTACTTTTGCTCTGCGGAGAGGCGATTGTCCAACAGTGAAACTGGGAGAAGACATACTACCCCACAACAACTGCGTCAAATATTTAGGCATGCACTTGGATAGACGTCTCACCTGGAAAGACCACATCAAAAATAAAAGGACTCAATTGAATACTAAATTCTCAAGTATGAACTGGCTGATAGGACGTGGCTCATGCCTTTCCCTAGAAAACAAGATGCTAGTTTATAAGGTGATCCTTAAACCGATATGGACTTACGTCATCCAACTATGGGGCACAGCCAGTGACTCCAACGTAGAAATCCTTCAGCGATACCAGAACAAAGTTCTGAGGTCCATAGCAAACGCCCCATGGTTCACCCGGAACAGTGAGATCCACGAACACCTCAAAATGCCGACGGTAAAGGAAGAACTGCAAAAGTACAGTGCAAGATATAAAATGACACTGGTAGGACACGTGAATGCCCTAGCCTCAAACCTAACAAACGTAGGTGAAAATACAAGAAGGTTAAAACGCTTTGATGTGGCAGACCTGATTGACAGACACTGACACTAGAGCAGTCAATTAATATTAAGAGGAGACTCTTCGAGGGAGGAGTCATCTTACACGCCTTCAACTCAACAATACATCTGATTATGGTCTTCAATGCTGCGACCGATTGCAGATAGAAATCAATTGAAAAAAAAAAAAAAAAAAAAAAAAATTACAACTTCACAATTGTGTAACATATTAAATTAATCTTAACCCCTCCTCTCGCGAAGTAAAAATTCAGCTATCAATTTTGCGCGCGACATATTCGGGCGTAAAATCGACGACCTTGATACAAACGGCCATAACTTGTAAACCACTACACCGATCATAAAAAGAATAACTATAAAATGACCGCATTGAAATTTGAAATATATAACATTATAATTTTATCTCGTAAAACAATTAAGATAATAATGAATAAATATTACAAAATTGGCGAACTGAAAAAACTCGCCTATAAAATCATTTCGATTTTTTTGTCACAAAATATGTAAAATATGCAAAAATTGTAAATACAGTTATGTTCTTTATTAAATGCTTTACCAAAACCATTTTTTTTTAAACTTATTTGCATACAAAAATATTTATTTATTCAGCCAAGAAAATTTTTATGTATTCTCGTAAAAAAAAATTTTTTAAATTTTTAATTTGTGACTACTTATGGTATTTTTTTATATGAAATTCTTTCAAAATAACTTTATTACTACATCACACTTCTTAGAAATCACACCAGAACTTTGAGATTTGTCTGATATTACAGAAAAATCTAAAGTTTTGAGAGTTTGCGTCCAAAACTTAATAATAAACTTTGAATGCTCATAATATAAAATTCGTTAGATATTTTCAATTATATTTTCTCATTATATAATTATTATATGCCTAATAACTAATTACTATACTCCAAAGAGTCAGATTTCATCGAAAAACTATGGAAAATCGCACTTTTTTCTCTCATAGTAATTATCAAAACAAGTCTCTTTGCGCGTCATATTAGAAAACAACATATAATGTTCAAAATACGCCTAATTATGTGATAACTTAGGATGTAAATGAAGCAATACCTATTTTGTTAGTAAATTAAAGCGACATTACGTCCAATTTCGCAATATATCGGGATAATTCACAAACATTACAAAATAAAAACGCCATTTTTTCGGAGTGATGTGTTGTCGCAGAAGTCTTTTGTTTAAAAATTCGTGAAAAACAGCAAATGGACTATCTCAAATGACTAATCCTCATTCCTTAACTACTTAAAAATGCAAATTACTCATTGTTCTCCAGTAAATGGCACAGAAACACTGCACAAACACCGTTATATTACCGCACAAACACCGACTATACGCGGCCGTGAAAGAGGCCACCGACCACTGGCGTTTGACGTTTCTGCTCACTTTTTAAATCGTTCTTCGATATTGCCAGACGGAAATCTTGAATTAAAGATATTTTGGCCATATCGTAGCGCCCTCAGAAAGTATATAGTACGGCGTGTCGAATAGTAAATTGCATTTTTCGCAGCGGCAAGCGTTTGGTCCCGTATACGACGTTACGGAGTGTTAGGCGGCCGACCTTTGGTCTGCCAGGGGATGTTACGGAGCGACCGGGTTAAATTAGTTACTTAATTTAACAAAGAATGATATAAATTACACCAAACACAAATGACTATAATATAACAATAAAAAAAAATAGTTCATTAAATTACATTGCTAAGAACGATATTGTTTTAAAGGTAGTTTAAAATGTCATTATGCGCATATATTTCTATTTTAAGCAGATACACCGGATGGATCTCTTGCAAAAATTAATGTTTTTAATGGCCTTCAATTTATCAGGCAATTTATTAAAAAGTTTAAGTATTATGTATAGACAAGCCGCCTGGAACTTTGCCATACGTGGTATGATCGGTTACAATACAATACAATACAATCAACTACTCCAGTCGATAGGCATTCCTACACTTAAATGCATCACAAAATTAAATGCTAAAAATGTAATTATTAAAAACATAACTATTGTGATAGTTGTCATGGCTGTAATATTATATTCAATATTACCTACATACATACAAATAAACAAAATATACTAATGTGATTTAAGAGTCAGAGAGAATAATATATTAGAATAAAAATGCAAATTCTATGTAGAATAATAAAAAAATTTTTTTTTTATTGTCGATTCAACAATATTCCTTCGTATTTTAAAAAAAAATTAAGATGTATAATAAATTATATGAAAATTAGAATGTCACCATTATGTTTAAAACGTTCTGGTTGAAGGTAATGCTTCAACCGGAACGTTTGAAGGTAAACCTTCAAACGTTCCGGTTGAAGGTTTTATTCCTGGTGTCATGCTGGACCCTGGTGTACTTCCTCATGGGATATTTCCAAGCTCTTATTGCGATAAAATTCGCAGAGCTTCTTGACCGAAAATTGCATATAGGCCATGCTGTTCAAGAACTTTAATATTCAGTGTTGGTTTTCTATAATGTTGATTAGTAATACGCGAATGGTAGTTTATTATTTGAAATAAGGAAATAATTTGAAATTACCTCTTTCAGCTTTTGTCTATTCATAACTGAAGGTTCATTCTCGATATCCATATCCTCTCCGATGAGCGTGGTCAAACTACTACTTTCGAGCCGCTCCAAGAAAGAATTCAAAATATGTATGGTGCTATTTATAGCGTTTGTGCTGCTGTTCTGTTCCCCTAAAGATTTCTTCCTGGAGTTTTTCTTGCGCGGGCTTTCCGGCTTCGATTCAATTCGGCTATCGGTATATTCTCTTATTTCGTTATCTAAGTAAGCGCAGATTAGGCGGAGTTTATCGCAGAGTTCCGATTTTGATTGGAAACTGAGCATGCTTATGCAATCGTTGTACTCTGTTGTGTTTGTAATCGTTGTTGACGTGGCCGTTAGGTATAGTTCACGTAGCTGAAATAAGAATAAATTACCAATTCACTCACCCTTTGAAATTATAAAATTTGACATGTGGAAATTGCAGTTTTAGATATTTTTTCTTTCAAGATCTTTAAAGACGTGAAAGAGGGATTTGGCTGACAGGCTACAAGCGCCAACTTCCACTGCATGAAGGTGAACAGTAAGGCTGTTCCGGGTGGTGGAATTTGCAAGATCATGGTATTTATTTAATATGTACTCGTGCTCTTTTGGGATGTTTGATTCCCATGGAACAGTTAACATAAAATACAAACGGAGCTGCCATGGAATTCACCGACTGGAATTAGGCCCATCATAATACTATTATTACACTTCTGGGGGAGAGCGGTAGACCCCGGACTTACGACCGGCTATGGTAGGTTTAGGACAGCTGTCTCGACACATGTGAGCGTCCACATTATGACCCATTCACTCCTCCTTCAAAGCCATAGAATTTGAGATGCGGAAACTGAGTTTTTAGATATTTTTTCTAGGGAGTTGATTAATTTTCTGAAGAAACCAAGATCTTTAAAAAGGTGAAAGAGATTTCGCGGACAGGCCATGAGCGCTAACTTCCACTGCATGAAGGTGAACAGAAAAGCCTTTTCGGGTGGCGGCATTTGCAAGATAATGGTATTTATTTAATTTGTACTCGTCTTTTGGGATGTTTGATTCCCATGGAACAGTTAATTCTACAATACGGGCTATCTTCCGAGTGGAAGAGTTAAGAGTTATATCGGGACAAAGGGCTTTGCATCCGAGATTTTCAGCAAATTGATACTGCTTGAATACCGAATCGACCTTCAGAATCCAATCTGAAGCTTTATCGATTATTGAAAAAGGTTTTGTAGTGGATATGACAGTTAGGTACGTACCTGTTTTCCAAGTGGCTGCTTTGGTAAATCCTGCACAAGAATCAGCAGCACCCACAATATCGAATGAAAGCCAAATAAATAAGTATGAATTTCCTCCAGAGCAATGACTAGGCGTTTTTTAAGAAAATTATCATCTTCTATAAGGGCTATCCGGTTCTCGCAAGTATCCATCTCGACGTAACTTCGAAACGATGGTAAATGACGAATGGCTTCGATATCTTCAGTCTTTAGTCTATCGATAGCTTGATTAATATATTCCCGTCGGCAGCAGAGGGAAGATAAATTGCGGTCGAAGTAATGCTCCATCATACAGGTCTGAAATTTTTATAGTTTATGAGGAACTAGAATATAAGCCCATTCATAACCTGCCCTTTCTGTTCCTTAAATTGGTAAAGGTGACCTCTTGGTAAATCGTTGAAGACAATGCGGATAATAAATAATCATCACTGACAAACTAACGGTCTATTCCTCTCTCCAATTACATTTTAATTGTTTAACGTATACGCAGGCAACGTTATCCAAAAACATCAGCAAAGTGTGTCACAAGGGGATCCTACTATTTGTCTCCTCCATGCACCTATATACCTAAGTATACTAGAAAGAAAACACGTCTCAACAGTAGATTTTCGGAATGTCGCTTGGCGTAGTCAGCCGTAAAATGTAGGTCGACCGGGTGAATAGATTCCATACGTTTCAAACATTGAAATGTTAATAATGCGGATGCAGCATATTGAACAGAATATATTTATCGCTTTTAAACACTCATGCTTGATTTCAGGGACCCTCAGATCGACTCGTTTACCCACATTGCAATACATCGTACGCGAATAGGAAAAGTGTACCGACAATGGGATGTGGACATACACAGTGATGTGGACAGTTTGCCCGATGAGGTTTAAGTCACGAAATACCATCTGGTGTATGCAAGCCGATCAGCCATTCAACACGACAGAGATCTAAAGGGACTAGCGCAAGTCGGTTGATATGTCAAATTCGCATCTTGTGTAAGACCCGACGGCACAGCATCTCCCGAGGAAAAGCTGGTGCACTTTAGATCACCTGAGGAAGAGACATGCCAGATGCGGCGACATGCTCTACAAGTGGGGTATATATCTCCATAACCAGCATACGACTGAGACGCAGTGATGCAAAAAAATATTGATGTAAAAAAAATGTATAGCTGTCTTCCTTGACTTGACTAAGGCCTTTGATACGGTGTCGATACTGCTATTCTTCATCAAGCTTGCAAATATGGGTATAGCTGGATAGGGAACATGAGTGCTTCGAGAGCTGGTATCCGTTGATAGTTACCTGAGCGATATTGCAGAATCTGCTTTTGGCGTGCTGCAATTATAGTATTCTGGGTCCTATAATGTTTCTGATCGCTACGTAGGTGTGCAATAATAGCGATGTATCAATTTGAATATCGATGGTCAGATATTGAGCTTCGCTTAACCCTTCGAGTAGCGGCATAAATTTGTGGCAGACCGCGGCAATTTATTGGAATTTCTTGCAATATCGCCGCGCTCGACAAAAAGTACTATAACTATATAAATACTATAGCAATCATAAAAAGAATAACTGTGCGATGATCGCATTGAAGTTTCGTATATAGAATATTGAAATCTCATTTTGTAAAACAATTATATAATTATGAATAAATATGAGAAAATCGAAAAAGGGATAAAAAACTCGGCAGTTCTAACTTGTACTTGTCTTGCGGAAAAATACGGAAGCCTAATTGGAAATTGTAAATATTATCGTGATATTTATTAGATTCTCTAGCAAAGGTAATATTTCGTTTTGCTTATTTAAATACAAAGATATTTAGATATTAGCTCATAAAAACCAATAAAAATTTTGATGGTTTCTCGAGAAAAAAAAAAAATGATGTATGACAATGGAATTTTACCAGAAATATCCTCGAAATGACGCGCAAAATTTTTCTAGCGGCCGTCTATGTATCTATGGTAAACATGAGATATTTGGTATGGATTTTACGATGCGTTTGAATTAGAAAATAATATTACTGTGCGCTCCGGGAGCAAGCTGCCAATATTGGTCGTTAGGTAGTCAATGGTGTTCTGATGTGCAACTAAATTTGGTCGTTACGTAGCCGAAGAGTTAAGATACAGTTGTGCTTTGTTCGGGAGACTACTGGCAAAAATTGAGAGTTGCATTCAATAAGTCATGGAGGTGTAATGACATGGCTTAGCCAAAATCTGCTTATGCTTAATGTTTATAAAGAACAAAAATTTTAATATCCTGAAAAACTCAGCTGTTGAGAAAAACCCACCATGGTTGACTGTAATAAATAAATACAAACGGAGCTGCCATGGAATTCACCGACCGGAGTCGGGCCCATCATAATACTATTTTTTACACTTTTGGGGGGTGAGCAGTGGATTCCGGACTTACGAACCGGCTGTGGTAGGTTTAGGACAGCTGTCTTGCCACATGTGAGCGTTCACCTTACCACCCATTCACTCCCCCTTCGAAGCCATAGAATTTGAGATGCGCAAATCGCAGTTTTAGATAATTTTTCTAAGAAAGAGTTGATTTTTTTTCTGGAAAGGCCAAGATCTTTAAAGAGGTGAAATAGTGATTTAGCTGGCAGGCCACGAGCGCCAACTTCCACCGCGTGAAGGTGAACAGTGAAGCCGTTCCGGGTTACGGCATTTGCAAGATCATGGTATTTATTTAATTTGTACTCGTGGTCTTTTGGGATATTTGATTCCCATGGAACAGTTAATTCGACAATAAGAGCTACCTTCCGAGATAGAGAGTAAAGAGTTATATCTGGACGGAGGGCTGTGCATCCGAGACTTTCAGGGAATTTATACTGCTTAGAGACCGAATCAACCAGCAGAATCCAATCTGTAGCTTTCTAGATTATTGAGAAAGGTTTTGTAGTTAGATGTTTTTTGCCTTTAGAGCCATCCCGCACAAACTGTATTGGGGGTTTGGAGGATACTGTCAAACCCTTGTTGGCACGAGCCACTGAGAGACTAATTACCTCGCGAATAACAGCGAGAACATGGCGGTAAGTGTACCGTCCTTGATCTAAGGCCACCTTGCAGCCAGCTAGAATGTGTCTAGCTGTGCAAGGGGTATTGCTACAGAGGGGACAAGAACTATCCTCGGCAAAGCTCCAACGAGCGAGGTTACTGGGGTCTGGAAGTGTATGCTGAAAGGCATTCAAATAAAATTTCAGCATCTCTGGCGTCCAGTCATAGAGCTATATGAATAGTCGCTATAGCGATAAGTCCGACATTTGTGCATACATTGTCTTTTTCAATAAAATCAGTGTAATATTCATTATGTAATGTTTTCATAGCACAAAAGTTATTCTATTCTATTCTATACCGTTCCTAGTCAAAATGCATCATAGCTCAGATTATCAGGCTAACTGTAGTTGCAATGAAAATGCTAATAATGCAAATGTCAAATACCTTGGAGTATATACAGGTGAGTTTTAATAAACCGGCATTCTTGAAGTGGGTGAATCAGTACAAGCAATAAAGCAACTTTTGATAAAAAATTGTGGAAAAACAAAAAAAAAAATTTTTTTTTTTTTTTCAATTCAACTATTTCAATTTTGAATGAAAGTTTGAGAAGCACTGAGCGCGCTGCCCCCTCTAACGGTAGGTAAAATATCGCGAATAAGCAATATTCGCAATATTTTATCTACTGGTAGATGGCGCAGTGCGCTTAATGCTTTTTATACTTAAAAAATATATATACATAATATTCAAAAAATATTTTTTTTCCTACAATTTCTTATTAAAACTTGCTTATTTGCTCCTACTAATGCACCCACTTTAAAAATGCCTGTAAATTAAAACTTACCTGTATAGACCAATAACTTCGGTGGACCAAGAATCTGGAAGACCTCTCGAAGTGACTTAGGTGCCAAATTCACATTTATAAAACTTAAGTAGAAAAATAAAAGTAGAGAATAAATACACTATTATACCTTAAATCCTTGCACAAATGCCATTACCGAGAAGTCGTAGAAGAGAAAAATGTCAGTCAGCAATTGAAATGCATTTCCAGATAAATGAAATGGACAATCGTGGGTGAGGAAAACATTCTCTAATACCTGAAAGTAAAGAAGTACAAGTAGGTCAATATGATTGATTGATCAGAATGTTTACCATAACGTTTAATATTTAATGAATGATCTTCTCTCATTCTAGACCTAGTGATATTCTCTCTGTCATCTTCATTCGCTTATCACTGCATATTTGGAGGAAAATGATAAATCCGTCCAAATCTTAGTCTATCATTATCGGCAGAATAAATATATTGTCAGATGATTGCATAGATTCGTGCCCGATTTAAGGGCGAACTTCGTGTTAAATTTTAAAGAGTTGTAATGGCCCTTAAGTACCATTACATGCGATCAACAAATGCATCGATTTCCAGTGAAATACACTGACACAATTCAGCTATCATTCCCCGAGTGATCACCTTCCCTAAGGTTGCGACGGCATACCCGGCACTCTCTCCACGAGTTAGGTCAACGGATCCGGCTCCTTGGTTTCCTTTCCTTATCTTCCCCAGTCACGAAGCATCAGTCTGCTATCCCACAGACTACTACAAGACCGTACGAGACTGCCCAGTACGAGATACTAGGAGCACACATACAATCCTAATCCATATATCCACGTAACCGCAGTCTCGCAATCAATATATTCGCGACAACGTAAACTGTTCGGGAAGCGTTATAACTCGCAATATCAAACTTTTAATCAATAAATACCTTCTACTTCATTCAAAACCGCCTTTCAATACGGAGATAACTCGTAAGTTAATACCACCGCCTCAGAACCAGCTCAGTACTCCTGGAAACACACTTTCCTGGATGTCAAATCACAGAAGATCCTGAGTGGCCGGACGAAAACTACAGCACACCAACAACCCAAGAATGGGAAGTCGCAAACAAGATAGTAACTGCGGACAAGATAAAATGGGCCCTGAAAAGCTTCAAACCATTCAAATCCGCAGGGCTGGATGGCATTTTCCCAGCACTACTACAATGGCAACCAAACCATGCAACAAAATACCTACTACCAATCTATAGGGCCTGCATAGCCTTCAGATACATTCCAAAGGCATGGAGAGAGGCGAAAGTAGTCTTCTTACCGAAACCAGGAAAGGAGGACTACTCACACGCCAAATCCTTCAGACCCATCAGCTTAACGTCTTTCTTACTAAAGACGTTAGAAAGACTGATGGACCGTCACCTAAGGGATGGGGCACTAAGAAATAAACAACTACACCCACAACAAAACGCCTACACAAAAGGCAAATCAACAGAGTCGGCACTACACATGGTGGTGCACAAAATAGAATCGGCTCTAACAAATAAGCTGTCAACACTTGCCGCCTTTATAGACATAGAAGGCGCTTTTGACAAAACCATGCACAACAGCATAAACCACGCCCTACAGGAACTTAAGGTGGAACCAGTCACCATAAAATGGATCACGGAGCTGGTTAGCAAAAGGGCGGTCCAGATAGTGATGAATACTACCACAAGAGCAAAGGTAGTTAAAGGATGCCCCCAAGGGGGGGTCCTATCACCACTTCTATGGAACATAGTAGTGGACAGCCTCATAAAAACACTAAATGAAAGGGGCTACACTACTATTGGTTATGCCGACGACCTAACAATAATGATAAATGGAAGCGCAGAAAACATGCTATGTAAGGTCATGCGCTCAGCTCTGCAGATAGTAGAAAAATGGTGTGACGAACATCAATTGTCAGTAAATCCGAAAAAGACAGAACTCATCCTCTTCACCAACAAGAGGAAGTTACCAGAACTACAAGTACCAAAATTATTCAACACCAAACTCACCCTATCAACTCAAGTGAAATATCTGGGAGTCATCCTTGACAGTAAACTAAACTGGGCGAGTCATATCGAGGCCAAAACAAAGAGGGCCTGCCTAACTTTTTGGCAGTGTCGGAGACTAATGGGGAAAAAATGGGGTCTCAACCCAAAAATCACACTCTGGCTGTACACATCAGTCATCAGGCCCTCGCTGACTTATGGATCAGTTGTATGGTGGCCCAGAACACAACTGACCACAGTAAAAGCAAGACTCCAGAGCCTACAACGCTTAGCGTGTGTAGCAGCCACTGGATGTATGAGAACCACACCATCGGCCGCACTAGAGTACCTCCTAAACATGAGACCTCTGGATCTTGTCATCCAAGAGGAGGCTAGGGCAGCCGCTCTAAGACTAAGAGCAAATGGACTGTGGAAACAAAACACAGAAACACCACACTCAAAAATTCTGAAACGGGCTTTAGAAGAAATTCCTCTTCTGGACGCACCCATGGACAGAATAATATGCCATCATGTCTTTGATCGTAGATACAATATCCAACTCATTGCAGAACCAGCAGATCACTCTGGTACAAATGAAGTAAGGATATACACAGACGGCTCCAAAACCACTCAAGGTACAGGAGCCGGCGTCGTCTCAAATGATCTAAACATCAAAATATCAACTACCCTAGGCAACTTAAATACGATCTTCCAAGCAGAATGCATTGGCATCACCAGAGCAGCACAGGCAGTCGCAGCCAAAGATGTCGGAGACGTAAGTTTGAAATTTGTCTCCGACAGTGCCTCCGTGCTACAAGCGCTAGCAAAAAATACGATAACCTCAGTCCTCGTACTGGAATGCCACAACGCGCTTCAATCCATTGCAGGGTCAAATAAAGTGACCCTGCAATGGATTAAAGGGCACAGTGACTCACTGGGAAATGACGCGGCGGACGAACTGGCCAAAAGGGGATCAAAGGAAATAGTATATGGACCGGAACCCTTGATGCCCATTCCCCAGGCCCAAATAAAAACATGGCTACGCAGGAACACCGAAGAAACCCACCTTACAGAATGGAAAAAAAACGCAGGATGCAGGCAAACAAAGAACGCGGTTCCGGAAGCATCCAAAAAACTTGCCCGCAACCTCACCAGATTAAAAAGGGACAAAATCCGTAAAGTCATAGGTACTATGACAGGCCACTGTCCCCTGAACAAGCACCTGTTTACCATAGGTGTGACAGACAGCCCTCTATGCAGAGGATGCATGGAGGAAGAAGAAACGCCACAGCATGTGCTTATGGAATGCAGGAGCGTGGCAGAGCAACGGGCAAGAATACTACAATCTCCAGCATCTCTCCCGGAGGCCTGTAGCAACCCAAACAGGCTGCTAACCTTCTGGGACAGCCTGGGTTGGCTGGAGTAACATAAATGGAAACATGAGCCACGCACAACGGCCCAATCAAGAGGCCAAGTGCGGGAAAAAGCCCAGTCAAACTAACTAACTAACCACCGCCTCAGACCGAACAATTTGGGGTCTAGTGTGGGGTGGTCCCTCACAGAGTTTTATTAATCAAGTATATAGTTTTCATTCTTCTCTATAATTGTTTTCCAACTATCAAAAAGCTTGTCGATGCCATTTTAGAAGATCCTGCTTGGTTTCCCTCTAAAAAGTATATGGTTTTCTACAGCTTCCACAGACCATGCTACTATTCCCATGGATCAGCTGGCTCTAAAACTTCCTTGTGTAACTGCAATGATTGACTGTAAGGTATCGTTATGTAATCATAAACATGCCAATTGAGTTACATGTAATGCAAGAAAGATTCCATTCATTCATTCATTAATTAAGCAATTTTAACCAGAAAACAAATCTTCATCTAATTTTATTCCTATTAGTCCTTGAAAATAACTGACCTAGCTCAGCACAGCAGTGCAATGCACCGGTTTCAAATTTCGTAACATACACCCCGTATAAAATATTGATTATAATAAATGGGTTGCGATGATTTAAATAATTTGATTTAACACTTGGAGTAAATGGGTATTTTCATGGATGCATCTGTCTCTTTTGCAGGATTTTCGGCGACATCGACTTAAAGTACTATAACTACGAAACTACTACACCAATCATAAAAAGAACAACTGCACAATGATTGCATTGAAATTTCGAATATAGAATATTGAAATATCATTTTGTGAAACAATTAGATAATTATGAATAAATATGAGAACGTCAAAGAAGTGAAAAAAACGCGCGACCAGATTTGGTCGACTCGTACTCAACGGATAATTGTTTCGCGACCAGAATTGGTTGACTCATACTCAACGGGTTAAATCGGTGATTTAACCCGGTGATTTAACCCGGAATCTGGTCGCGCGTTTTTTTCACTTCTTTGACGTTCTCATATTTATTCATAATTATCTAATTGTTTTACAAAATGATATTTCAATATTCTATATTCGAAATTTCAATGCAATCATTGTGCAGTTGTTCTTTGTATGATTGGTGTAGTAGTTTCGTAGTTATAGTACTTTAAGTCGATGTCGCCGAAAATCCTGCAAAAGAGACATATGCATCCATGAAAATACCCATTTACTCCAAGGGTTAAATCGCGATTTAAATCAAGTGATTTAAAAAAAAAAACAATGATTTAAATCAATATTTTTTTACTGCAACCAAAAAATGTCAACCTCAGCCAAAAAATGTCAAGGGACTTCCCCCGACATTAGTTGATAAACAAGTAGGTAATAGAAAAAACCGCCCCTACTGATTGGTGGATAGCAATACATAATGTATAACCGAAGAAGAATTGGGTATAATCATTGATTTTATAGTGTAATATAAAATCAATGGTATAATCAAGCGACTGCTAAGTACAGTTGCTTCATCCGCTGGGGTCGAAAGATTATTTTCGGCATTCAATTTGGTGCACAGCTAAATAAGAAATAATTAGGCAACGAGAAGGCGGCTAAATTAAGTCTTCCTTTTAAAAAAACATTATTCGTACAAATTACAAAACCAATAACATCTAACTTACTGTTATGTAAGTATAATAATGTAAGTATAATGTAAATATAAATGACTGCGACTGCGGTGAAACCAATATGGTTTAGTTTATGTTAATTTATTAATTTTAAGACCTTTTTTCCTTGTTCACTTCTTGATAAATATGACAAAAACGCTACGGTATTTATGTTTTAAAAAAAATGATTGAAAAATGTTTTTGATTTAGAAGTAAGAACTCCTTGATTTTTGTACATTTTACAATAGTTTTGGTTAAATAAATGGCAAATAAATATGCAACTGTGTTTTTACTTTTTATAAGAACTCATATATGTTGATTTTTGTTAATGTTATTAAAACATATTTAAATAAATAACAATTGTATTGTGTTTTTCCTGACTTCCAAATTTAATTATATATATAAAAAAAACTGATTTAAATCAAATAAATCCGATTTAAATCAAATTAATACGTTTTTTAAAAATTTAAAATCAAACTTCATAAATTCCCACCTGATTAATTCGATCCGCTGATGATTGAGAAGGGAATACTTGAATCAATAACTTTGATGAGACCTTATATGGAAATGTTTTGTGGAGAGCTGATGCTGAAGTTGCAACTCCAAATACTAGAACGATCGGTAAATATCTCGTGTAGAAACTGAAAGAAAGAAAGTAACGATTAATAAATACTAGCGAGCTCAATCGCTTACAACCAAATCTATAGTCGAGCGCTTGAGCATTCCAGAATCAAGCATTGATCAAGCATTGATCAATTGTGTTCTATAGAAAGTCGACTTCCCTAAGGAGTGTTCAAGCAGTTGGGGCTGGCCGGTGGATCGATTCAAGGGTTGAAGACGTCAGGTCGACAACTACCCTCCTCTGTCATAGGAAACATACGTCTGCAGACCCCCTCTGGTTATTTGACAGCTGGGCATTCAACACCTAGCAAACCGGATGGTGCATTAACTGCCCAGTTCCGCGATCCCAGTTCTAGAATCGGCGATCTTCTGATACCAACCGCCTCCGACTGCAGGATTACAGCCGTGTCAGAAGCTCACAGCGACCCTGACAGAGAAAGCCCCTCTTCGAGGAGGCTACCAGATATGAGTTGAACCGTGAGTTAGGCAGGCCAGATGACAAAGATTTTTGGTTAACTACACCCAAACTGTACAGAACCATTAGGTACCTGTTATTTGGTCCGTGTGCTTTCTTTCAACACATAAACTAAATTACGCATTTTAACTCATTGCGGGCCATTAAAAAAAAAATTGCCGCATAACTGGCCGCCATTTCGCTATGTCGATTTGAGATATCGATCGAAATCCGAATAAATCATTAAAATATCCACAAAATTTCCAATCTATAATAACAAAACAAATCAAATTAAAGAATCAAATGCGGAATGTCCATAAAAATACGCTATAATGCAAGAAAATATGCAAAAATACTTCGTAAACGCGACGAGCGAGAGGAGTGACGTGTTTGGTTGCTCAAGCTTCGTCCATGGTATACTTAACTTGAGCCACCCCTTAAGCGCTGCTGACTTGACTATAGAATGAAAACAGCTACTCGAGCAAAACTTAGGCCTAATAAGCGTCTACTATAGATTTGGATGTAAGTCCTTGGTGCATGGTCTAATGCAGGGTTCATAGTGATAATTAATATTGATAATTACTATGATAATTATAACGGTAATTGTCTTGAAAAATATGTATCAACAATATCTCATTGGTAAAAAAAAATATGCCAGAAGTATTTAGAAATAATTAGGTAGCAAAGCTTACATTCTTCTTTAAACATTGAAAGGAGAGAAAACATAGGTGTGTGCAAATGCATACAACCCAAAATAAGCAGAAAAGAACCAATCTGATGTTTCAAAACACCCAAAATAGGGAGGGTTTCTTCTTAATATTTTTTTTTGAGATAGCACAGGTTTTGGAAGAATTGACTTCACTAATTATTCAGTTGAAATAATTATTTTTTCAGAAGTATGACTATTTCGTCTATTGTATAATTTTATCAGTATTTAATCCATAAAATCTGTTAAAAGTGGATTGAAAATTGGTTAAATTGAAAAATTAAAATTGACAAACAGGGCAAGTCCCAATGCCATTAAATTTCACCATAGGGCAGTGAAATTTTAGGGGTTGGACTAAGACTGAACTACGGTTTCTCCATAGTGGTGCCAGGCACTCTTGCATAAATTGACTGATTGATTGATAAATTGATTGAAATATTGAGTCTTGCTTATTGAAAGTACATGGCTTCCTAGAAATTGTTCGATATAAAATAATCAAGAGACAAACAGTGTTATTATTTACCAGCCATTTTTTACGCTGAGCTTTGTACAGCTATTCTCATATTCAATTACTGATTATTTTTGAAAAACTAAACTAAAGATTTATTCCTTACCTTAGATTTAAAATGAAGTCTTGAAGCACTTCCGGGTTGAATCCTTCAAAATCTGGAAAGATAATGACCAACTGATTTCCCTTCTTTCCATTTTTGTGCTTCTTCGTCGGGGAATGAAATTCATCTTTGCTTTTCCGATGCTTATTTGTATACCAGCTTTTCAACACCGCCATAGTGCAGCGACTTCTTTTTAATTTGATGTCATTTTCCATTTCGTCGTCTAACTCCAAGTCAGAGTTCTGTTAATGAAACATACCTACTCATTAATTTACTAAAAAATCATTTTTGGCCGCAAAACTTAAAAATACTCCAAAAAATAATCATTGCGCAGATTTGCAGTACAAAATTCAATGAGGGAACGAGTTTCAGGGCTGGGAATATCATATATATTTATCATTTTATCTTTTAAATTGAACAAATTTGAATTTTATTTACTCAATTTACATTTGAGTGTAGCGTTTGTAGTATCAAAGCTGGCCCTTGTTGTACTTATTGAACTATGCGTAGCGGAGATATAACATTAACTATCTGCAGGCAAACACTACAGAAACCAGCGCTCGAGGCAGTGCACTGATGAGGGAGTCAGGAAAGGAAGAGGCCGATGTAAATATCCATTGAAATGGAACACCAAAAGAAACATATTTATTTTACGCGCTTAGAAACAGATCACAACAGTGAAGCGGACAAATTGAAAATGCAAGCACATCTACAGTTATCATTAAGAACACCACTTACGAAGGTGCGACAGTCAGGGAGAATCTGAAGATTGCAACATTGGCTCAACTCAGAAACTGTATAAAATTCATGGCGCATAGAACAGTTGGAGCATAGTATTTACGCACATCCAAATTATATTAATAATTTCTAATAATTTCTATAGCCAACTCCTTTCTAGAAAAATGATCTAAAACCACGATTTCCACATCTCAAATTCTATGGCTTCGAAGGGGGAGTTAATGGGTGGTAAAGATAAAGATAAAGATAAAAAGTATTTATTTCCAATACAACCATACAATTGTGTAGGAATGACAGTAATTAATCTTAAACTAGTTACTCAATTTAGACAAGAGATGATATACAATATATAGCTTTAAACTTACCAATTTACAAAAACATAGACTATATGATAACAGTTTACAACAAAACAATTAACGGTAAATAATATGTATTAGATTAAATGGGTAGATACGATGCTATGTATTTTCAAAATATTTTAAAAAGTCGTTATGAGCATACATGTTGATAAGGTGAACGCTCACATGTGGCAAGACAGCTGTCCTAAACCTACCACAGCCGGTCGTTAGTCCGGAATCCACCGTTTACCTCCCAGAAGTGTAATAATTATATATGATGGGCCCGATTTTCGGTCAGTGAATACCATGGCAGCTCCGTTTGTATTTTATTTATTTTATTTATATAGCACATCTACGAGGGTCATTTGAAAAGTTTCCGGCCTCTTTGACATAAGGTAACTGTAGAAAAAAAAAACTTTCGCCGTCCGATAGATATGTAAACTGTAAAAATTTCAAGTCATTCTGATCATTAATTTGCCTATGGCACTCTTCCAAAGTTGTCAGCTGGCATTGGCCGTCAACAATGGAGAAAATCTAGTATCCTGTAGTGATAAAATTCCTTCATTTGAAAGGTAAAAAAATCAGGAAATAAAAGATGAGTTAGAATTTGTATATGGTGAAGCTTCCCCTTCATTTACCATCAAACATTGGGTGGCAGAGTACAAACGAGGTCGTACGAGCATTTTAGACGAGGAATGTTCCGGGCGCCTGAAAACCGGATTTAGTGCATCAAAAGGATATTGCTGAGGCTCGTGGGATATCATTTGGGTGTGTGCAGAAGATTTTACATCAAGATTTGGATATGAGAAAATTATCCGCGCACTGGGTGCCGTGCTTGTCGATGATCGATAAAAAGCGCATACGCACGGACATGTCGCGCGAGTTTGAATTGATTCCGCACCCACCTTATTCGCCAAATCTAGCTCCCAGCAACTTTTTCCTGTTTTCTAATTTGAAAAAAATATCTCGGGGGAAAAGTAAAAGTCAAGTGCTTGACGCTGTAAACTAGTATTTTTCGGGTTTAGAAAATATTTTTTTTTGTGACGGTTTAAGAGGATGGGAGAAACATTGGACCAAATCTATCGAGTTGCAGGGAGACTACGTCAAGAAATAAAATTTGTTTTCCTTCTAAATATGTGTTTTCCTTAAAAAGGCCGGAAACTTTTTAAATGTAGCAAATACAAATTATAACGTTATTTAGGTTTATAGGCTGGTAGCATACTAACATATCGAACTTGTCCAATCGGGTTTCAAACATTCACTGTTCCTGCATTCACCACACTTACAACCAGTCTGGTTCCGTCGGACTCTTGTTGGCACTAGCCACTGAAAGGTTAATTACCATGCGAATAATAGCAAGGACTTTGTCATGGCGGTAGCTGTACCATCCTTGATCTAAGGCCGCCTTGCAGACAAAATATGTATAGCTGTGCAATTAGTATTGCTACAAAGTGGACATAAACTATCCTCTGAATAGCTCCAATGAGAACAATAAAATAAAATACAAATGGAGCTGCCATGGAATTCACGCAAAGGAATTGGGCCCATTATATTACTATTAGGTATTTCTTTTTGGGGGGTGAGCAGTGGATTCCGGACTAATGACCGGCTATGGTAGGTGAAGAACAGCTTTCTTGCCACATATGAGCGTTCACTTTACCACCCATTCACTCCCCCTTTGAAGCCATAGAATTTGAGATGTGGAAATTACGGTTTTATATATTATTCCTAGGAAGTAGTTGATTATTTTAACCCCTCGAGCGCTGACGTTTGAATTGTAGTTTCTCTTAGAGAGCGCGAAGATGAAGATTACATCACAACAAAAATATACCGTTTCAGGAAAACGACGATTACTCCGAAACTACTATATGGATCATATAAAGACCTGTTTTATGTTACTGTTGAAATTTGCTATTAGATACGTGTAACGTCGTTTTGCAAAGCAATAAGCATTATTCAGAATTATCTGTCAAAGTTGTGGTACAGAAAAAACTGCCTTGTCCAACATTTCTATGTTTTTTCTGGAAATAAATCACCTATATAAGAAATTGTGAATACTTTTATAATAATTATAATATGCTTCATTCAACCTATGACTTCGTTTTACTTATACCCATACAAAACTGAAAAAATATTCGGTGTTGAAAATCAACATGAATATTGAAGTTTTTGGTTTGGTTTGGTTCAATCATAGACTAAAAAATGGCGACTGTATGAAAAATAATGAACCAACTAGTTAACGACAGAGAATCTTCTCCTCTTTTCGCACATACCACAGGCCGTATGATTTATGTGAGGTATCAAGGGTAAATAATTGGAAAACATCGGCGCCGATCTCGGCTGGGACAGATGTCCCCTTTGCCGCTCTACGGTAATTTCAATTGTGGGACAATTGTCCCGTTTGCCGCTCAAGGGGTTAATGGAGGAAAATTAACAGTGACCAAACTTAACTCGTTCTCTGCCAGAGAGGGCACCGGTGACTGGCGGTTGCTCTAGATCTAGGCGCCGCGTAGGACACCGGTGACCTCAGAGCAGACCTTTGTCGAAATTAATTTGTGCGCTGTAGGACAGCTTAATTGTACATTTCTCTACAACAGGTGACTGGAGCGGCGCAGTGTAGGGTATATGTGACCCCAGGAAGTGAAATAAAAGCATGAACTACAGAACCCTACTAGTAATTGAACCCTAATTTATACTGGAGGTTAGGTGCCTAATTTATACCAATGCATCAATTTTCACCAAAAAGTTTTAATGTAATTTTTCTAATTTTTTCTATGGCAAAGAATGTGTTAAGGTACTAATTAAAAAACGGCGGAATGATTTTTGAAAATTTTGAAAAGTGACAAAAAATGCCATATTTTGTATGATGCCCACCATTACTACAAATGGAACAGTAAACAGCAATATAATTTGGTCTCAGAAAAGGTAAAATCTGAATCACCATCGTCATTGTTATTACCTCTGTCGCAGATCCATTAATGAAGGCATCGACGACATGCTCCACGAGAGTTTTGTGGCTAGTTGCATCCGCAGAGTATATTGTGGCAACATGAGGGGTGACATGAGATCTGAAAACAATAAAAATATACTGAAAAAAAAATACACGAAAAAAATCACAGGGAGTAAGGTTAGGTGACCGAGACGGTCAGGTTAAGTCTCCAAACTTTGATAATGATTTTTGAAGAAATCGACTCCCAAGCGGTATGAGCAGTGGTGCTCTCTTGTTGAAACCATGTGTTTCTATTAAATTGGAAATATTATTAAACTTCTATAGTGGTAGGTTTAAGACAGCGATCTTACCACATGTGAGCGTTTACCTTACCACCCATTCACTACCCTTTGAAACTATAGGATTTGAGGTGCGTAAATCGCAGTTTTAGACATTTTTTCTAGGAAGGAGTTGATTATTTTCCTGGAGAGACCAAGATCTTTCCATCTTCGGTCTTCGGGCCTATATTCCGAGATAGGGAGTAATGAGTTATATCTGCTTGGAGGGCTGTGCATCTGAGACTTTCAGGGAATTGATACTGCTTAGAGATCGAATCGACGTCCAAAATCTAATCTGAAGCTTTCTCAATTATTGAGAAAGGTTTGAAGTGATTTTTTTTGCCTTTGGATCCATCCTGTGCAAACTGTATTGGGGGTTTGGAGGGTACCGTCAGAGCCTTGGTTGGTTGACGACAGAACCCGTTGAATAAAACTGTCTGAATAAATGTAATGTGTATTCGTGGTCTTTTGGGATGTTTGATTCCCATGAAACAGTTAATTCTACAACAAGGGCAATCTTGCGAGATAGGGTGTAATGAGTTATATCTGCACGGAGGGCTGTTCATCAGAGACTTTCAGAGAATTGATACTGCTTAGAGATAGAATCGACCTCCAGAATCCAATCTGAAGCTTTCTTGATTATTGAGAAAGGTTTTGTAGCGGTTTTTTGCCTTTAGAGCCATCCTGTGCAAACTGTATTGGGGGTTTGGAGAATACCGTCAGAGCCTTCGTTGGTTGACGATAGAACCAGTTGAATGTAACTGCCTGATTGACTGTTTAATCAGGTTAGTAAGTACTCCTCAAATTTTGTACTGAGAGCAAAACAAGCAGCAGGGTGTAGCACAGGATTTGCCACTCTTCAATAAGCTTCGATCACAAAAGCGCGGTCCACTTCTATCCAATGCTCCATCGTGACAACTAAACCTGCAAGTGAGGTGCGTTTATTGAGACCCCTCCCAGCTTCCCCGGAATCAACTTTTACGGGGTAATTAAAATTGGAAATTTGTTTCTTTTTTAACCTATAATCGCAAAATAATCAGAACAACAATTGACGATTCCGGTTAACGGGAAAAACACAATAAATCATTGAGTAACCCGTCGGAAGCCAACAGTGCCCGTAGGCACTTTCTGTCGTTTGACAGATCCGCGCGTAACCGTTTCGGCCGCCCGCCATATATATTATATAAATATATAACGTATATGACTAACAAGATTACTTACTAGGTAAGAAGAGGGAATTCATACAAAAACGATATTGTCAGTATTTATATACAAAAGCGGCCAAAAAGTTTCGGCGCAGCCAGCCTTTGCGCGCGGCTTTCGAGCGGTCGACCGAATCGTAATCGGTTGCAACCGTAATAATCATTAATTGATTATTGAAGGACCCTCATAGTTTTAATGTAAAAATACAGGGCTGATACTAAACTAAACTGATAATTATTCATTAATGTATCGTGGGTGTTTAATGATCCAGCGCTGTCTTTAGGATCAGCCACGAATAGTACCAACCTTAATTTGTCGGTCAAAGCAGAGAACAATTCGGAGTGATCTGGTTGATTCACTCCTATTAGCAGAGTAGCACTAGGAATGATGTTTTCATTTCTATCCAAATGCACTGTATTGTAACACTCCTTGATAAACGCCACGACTCTATCGTTGCATGTTGATTGTTTCAGCAGAATCTGAAATCAAAAGTAAAGCCGGTGTTCCATTTAAGCGACTAGCATTGTGCATCTAATTGCATGACGCTAACATCTGAATTATATAATAGCGTTGGCCACCTCATACCATACATATCAGTTGTTTGTTATGCTCGATTATCTTGTGAAAATAATAATTTTCTAGTTTCTAGCATTCCATTGAGGGTTCTATAAAATGTAAACAAACCTGCAGCTTGTCGTTAGTCGTCTCCCATTCTCGGTGTAGAGCCTCGTAAGCCATGCCATTCCCACGATGCTTTTCATACAGAGAAATGCCTGTAGATCGTTTGTTTTTCTTCTTTGGCTTCGTCGAAGCATTCATAATGTAAAAACCCTGAAAATTTAACGTAGGAAAAAAGTTATGAAGGAAAAAATATTTAGCAGAAAAATCGCGAACCTTCGACATGATGCCAATTTGAGTATTTCAGAGATAAAACACTAAAAAATGAATACGGCGAACAAATTTAATGTAAAATCAAACCGAATTATGCTTTTATTTTTACATTATCGGGGAAATTATACTGATATAAAAAACAAAGAGCGACAGAAGTGACAGCTGTCGCTCTTTCGTTTGCCCGAGTTTGCCGCCATTTTATGTTTTTTTATTATTGGACCGCTTATGAGATAATACGTTTTCACCAATTAAAATAAGGAATTATGTTATTTTAAGAAATAATTATATTTATTAATTAGAAGAAAAAATATTGAAATCAATTTGTAAAGAATTTATTGCAAAAAATAGATTTCGAATTTATTGTAATAAGATTCGTATAAAAGGAGTAAAGGGACGAATATACTATAATATAATAACCCTAATAAAGACCATCCAACCCCTAGGCCCGCCCTAGAGTAAACCACCCTCATTTTCCGTAAACGTAACTTTATCGACCTCAGCTTTATACTGGGGGGCGCCAGTTTTGCATGCGGCAAACTTGCACAAATGTCACTTTTGACAGCTCCAAATTTGTTGAGGGCAGATTTGCAGGAGGCAACCTTGCAGGCGGCAACCTTGCAGGCGGCAACCTTCAGTAGGTACATCAAACTAAACATTTTAAGTTTTGCTGTTAGGTTAGGTTAGGTTAGGTTTTTCTTTCCCTAAAATCGAAGTGACATTAATTACCGACATCCTTGTAGTGGATGATTTAGTACATCAAGCTAAACATTACAAAAAAATGTTTTAAGTTTTTCTGTTAGGTTAGGTTAGGTTCTCGAAACGTCAGTTTGACATTTGCAAAACTGCCTTCTGCAAGATTGCCTTCTGTAAAACTGTCGCCTGCAAGAATGCCGTCTGCAAGATTGCCGTCTGCAAATTTGCCTTCTGCAAGTTTGATGGGACCCTTTATACCCATTTTCATCTGCCGTATAAATGACTGACCAGATGGATATATCCAAGAATACTACCCTTGAATGACTAAAACAAGGTCGGTTCAAACATTTGTGATATGCCCCTTTTCGTCGGGCCTCGTGTCATCGTCCAATCTGTAACTACAAGTGAGAATATTTTAATGCAGTGTCACTGTAATTGCAGTTCGATAAAGGTCACGTCACTACTTACCCAAATTTGTAGTTTCCGAGGTCGTCTTACGTGTTTTCGTAACGCAGTAACTGGACATCGAGAGATTGCGCCCGTGGCACCAAATATGCGTGAAGGGTCATCAATAAAACGAATGTTGCGACTTTCGGACGACATCGTATCATCTTCATTAACAATTCGAATAAAATTATAAAGCAATCAGAGTCTTTAACACTGTCTAACTAACCGAGTAAAGCAAAAATAACCTTTTCTTATTCTAACATTCACTTTTTAACTTATTAATTATTCACATACCTCATACCATAAAATGCACGGAGCAGCTAACCGCTCCGTGGTAAAATGAGATTAAATAGGGCTATTTTAATATGATTAAATATCCATTACACCAATTTATAATTTTAACGACATCTTAGAACGGGCTATCATAATTAAAAGCGTATACAAATTTCGAGTCTATGCTGTTGGCCGTTGAGGAGTCCCTTCGTCGAGAGCCAACCCTGGGCGCAGCGGCCATCCTCCATGAATCTGACGCACCAAACGCTATCTCCTCCCAGGCTCTATGGCCAGTCCGACACTGAAGAAATGTACACCTTTATGCATAGATATTATATCATACAATTTTGAGAGAAAGATGAAATAAAAGGACAATAATGCATTTTGTTTGAAAATTTTAAATATTTTTTATTACGTATATATGCATTTTTATCCTAGAAGGGATCCAATGACATTTGCAGGCAGCGTGGCTGATGCAGGCGGCGCCGGCTCTATCCTCTCCAAAATTGCTCGATAGCCATTCTCATCCGCGATATAGGCGACAGACCATGGTGTTCCCGAGGGATCAATCCATGAATATGATCCTCTCACGACCAGACGCTCCTTTTCTGTTCCTCTGTCTTTGATCGTCCCTTCTTCTTCACGCTTTGTGCCATCGCTCAGTTCGTAAGAAAATTTGTAATTTCCAAGGCCGTCGTTTACGTTTTCGTACTTCAATAATTGGACATCCGAAGATTTAACGACTGGCGCAGCCTTAGCCAAAGTTAAGGTCAATAATGACGTTATTATTATGTGCCTCAACTGTAATTAAAATATAGTTATAGGTACATAGGTACAGCGAACTACGTCAATCACATATGAAATCGAAGACTATCGTGGTTGCTTTACATTAAAAATAGGATAAACCAAATTTACCCCTTGAATTTTGTAGCACCTAACGTTTCGGCGATGTTGTAACCGCCGTTGTGCAGATAGACTGCCTAAAGAGTCTACCCTGTACAACGGCGATTGTCTTCAAATAACCGTGATGGCCTTCGATTTCATAGGCTCAATAAGTATAGGATATCATATTATTAATATTGTCAAATTATAGGTATTATTAATATTGTTGAATTTAGATTTTTATTATCAGTTTCAAGGTAGGTGATTTATTGTAAAAAGATTACTTATTGAACTTATGAAGTCGAAGACTTTTGCGGTTGTTTCACATTATAAATAGGATAAAAACGAATTTACCGCATGAATATTGCAGCACCTGATGATTCGGCGATGTTGCGACCGCCGTTGTCCAGGGTAAGCTGTAACAACGACGGTTGCAACATCGCCGAAATATAAGGGGATAAGAACTTCACGCGGTAAATTCGTTTTTATCCTATTTATAACGTCAATCACATGCTTCATCAGATAAATCGTAAGAAGATGGATCTCATTTTATTTAAAATATTTATTCTTACCATTATTTTATCTGTAGGTATGCAAGATGGCTCTCCCTGACGAAGTGCCCTTCTTATAAAAGGCTTTTTACCCTTTTATCTTGCCCCCACTTCGTTTTAAGAAGAACCACTTACTCAAGGTACGAGTATTTCGTAAAACGCATCGTTTTTTGGCAACGATGCAGTCTTCTTTATTGCGCTTCTGATGAAACGCTCTCACGATCAAATTGGCCTTGGTTTTTATATAGCGATACCATCACAGATTGAAATGCATCCTTTACTTTAAATTAATTTCATAAAAATCTATATACACATATTAATCTCTATTCTACTAAAGTTCTCTAAGGTCATGGGAACAAATTGTTTGCAATAAACCGCGGATTTCTTAATCCTTTGCAGCCTTGCCGTATATTTATCTAGATTTAGATGATCTGTCCCTAACATCAGTCATATCAAAGTAGACATGTAAATATTTTTTTTATTACTTTTATGATATTTCAATATTTTTATAGTTTTTATTTAAAAGCTCAATTTTATTCTGTTAACCATTTTTTATATTATTAGGTATAATTAGGTTTCTTTAGTAATAATTTTTATTTAAATACTACGTATATATTTTTTATGTATTATGATTATGATTAACCATTTTATGTTTTCAATTTTATTTTGATTGTCAAGCTAACAAGGATTACGAATATCTAACTATTATTAGTGTATGCATTCTTTCAAATTATGTTATTTTAAAAATGTTCTTTACTTAGTTTTTATATAGGATATACCTACACATATTTATTACAATTTAAAGGTTCGCCTTAGAATAGCTATACCCTAAATAGGTGGCATTGAAATAGGATCACTGGCCACTGTTTTTGGCATATCATGTTTGGCATGTTATTTTCAGTTTTTTGCTCCTGTATTTTTTGTATATAAAGTTTAATTGTACATGTTGTGAATTTTGCTGTAGATTAATGTGAATTACAAGTTAAATTTAAATTTAAATATTTAAATTAAATTATTTCGTAAGCGCCGCCAATAACTTCGGATACGAGATCGCACAAGCAACACATTTTGGCTTCATGAATTTCGTCTCTGGCTACAGCCGTCACTCTCGCTCATGGATTTCTACTCGTTCAACCGTCTAGGAAGTCATGGTACCTCTCTCCGATGAAGCTCGAACAACTAGAGCTGTCGACTACAGCGGGCGAACCCTCACCTCTGAAAGTTTTAACGATATCAGATCGTTCTGTCTCCTGTTCTGTTTTGTCTCTGTGACGTGAGCGCAGAAAACTTCCACCGCCAATCGCACGAAACAGTCCACCGCCTAGTTACGCCACACGCCCGTAAGAGACCAACGCCTTACCGCGAGATAACCAGGTTGATCACACAGCGGGCCGACACTCGCACCCTTACTACCAGTTGCAACCAGATTACTCCGGTCTTCCGACTGGTTACAGGTTCGAGGTCGCTTGCGCGGTCCTCTCCCTTACGTAGCCTTGAAACGGTGTCTACCGAATCTATCGCAGACTACGACATCCTTTGCCCGGCTCGCCTCACCCGGTATCGGGTATCCGACTGGTCGTTTCAAGAGCAGCTGCCGTAAGGTGAACAGCTATTATATACCCCCGGTCTATAGGAGACAGTACTGTTTCCCGACTCCCCCAGCTGTCGGTCAGAATGCGCAATCGATTGGCAGACGTGGCAGACTCCTAGGGAAATCTGACCCGCAGGCCAGAGTCCTATTTTTTTTTAATTTGTTGTGTGGGGCTTTTCTAAGGTCTTTATGAGCCTTGTAACACTGCGACCATTGCTGATCTATTGTGTTCGCCACCTACTATAGTTCTGCGCTAACCCAACAGGCTTTTAGCGCCAGATTGTTTTACCTCCTCAGGTTGGAGGTAATGACCACCCAAGTGGGTGTATCTTTTACGCATCAGCGGGCCACACTCGCACATGAGGTGCAGGGGAGTTTTCTTTGCCCCTTGGCAGAACCTGCACATTTCTGTGTCTCGGAGCTTGAGGTTGAACATGTGTTTGTTCAGGCCACAATGCCCCGTGAGCGCCCTCACCAGTGTGCGTAGATTGTTCCTGTAGTGGCCAGAGTCCTATCCTGGCTCGCACTTCTACGTAGAGGCCGCCGGATGGGTGTTGACCCGTGAGTTTGACCGACCCTGAACAAATGGGTCTCAGTGGCCAAACTACAAGAGGGCCCATCAAGCTCGAACAATACTCTTTCGATACTACTTCATGTAACTTTGTTTTTCATATGTAACACTATGTCACTGACATTCTTACTACTTTGGTCCCTGGCAGGGGCGGACCGTGCGTTTGTGGGGCCCTGGACTAATATTACTTGGGGGCCTGCCTAATTAATTAACTAATTGCCATTTTGCCAAAATCTGTTTTAGATAATGATGTCTAGGTCACTAGGTACACAATATATAAAAAAAGAGGACAGTACAATATTTTATTTGTTTAATATGACAGACACACAAACACAACTAACACACACACACATTTAACTTTTCACTAAAATAGACAAGACAACATTAATACTAATTGTAATAATATCTTAATTCGTAGCTTAATTAAGCAAGCAGTAATATTATGTGTAAAGCTAGTTAATATAAGTAAAATTTAAACAAACATTCATTACTAGTTACCTATTGACAAGGCACTCGCCTCGGTAAGAACTCAACTGCAATGCATAGATGTTATTTCTATGAATAAAGATTTTAAAAAAAGGTATTGCAAAAGAATTTGTCGCTAGCGGTCTACCCCCCCCCCCCCCCCCATCCATCCATCCACCGAGAAATTGATACATGGAGCTTATTCGCTGCGAATGACTGCGTTTGGGAGACAATACACTGAAAACAAGCGGCGGGGAGTCCCCCGGAATTGATGCGAGAATATGATCTCAGGTTTGCCAACATTATGACAGGATTTTTGAAAATTTGAGATTTTGTTTTTTAATTCACACTATTGTCCATTATTTTCAATGGAGGCTGGGGCCTTTTTTATCCACAGGGCCCTGGGCTGCAGCGAAAAAAGCCCTTATATAGATCCGCCCCTGGTCCCTGAGTACCCGACAATTCTTTAGACTTCAGGAAGTTAGTGAAAATTAACTTGAAAGATTTCATTATATTGATACATAAATAGATAGATACATACATACATATAGGTCAAGCTAATAAAAGCGTTATAAAAATCGATTTAGTAAACACATGTTCATATCTAAGGTTACCAAACAATGATTTAGGATCATCATCTTAATGTTCCTGCCAAATAACTGATAATGATAATAATAATAGTAGTAGTAGTATAGTAGACGGAGTGGGGGGCTTGTTTCCAGCCCTTGATGTCACCTAGATCTATACGATCTTTTGTAACTACCCACTATGTGGTTAGGTCAGTGGCCAGCTAGTAGCCCAGTGCTTCTTACCAGTCCAAGTAGATCACTGACCTTCAAGTTGGGCAGATCGCTAGGTTCGAGAAAGGCTCATCCCAGTAAACTGTGTCTTTTAGCGGCGAGGCCTGGGCGGCGACCAACGATGTGTATGCTGCCTTCAGGTTCTTCGCCACATATTCGGCGGTCCTTGCTCTCGGTCAAGCCAAGGTTGAATAGATGTGCTCTAAGGGTCGTGTGTCCGGTGAGGAGACCGATAGTGGTTCTATGGTTCTCTTGCTCATGTCAAGTAGGGATGATAATAATAACTAAGTGTTAAATGTTCCAGTCCACCGAGGAGATTCCGTCCAGTGGCTACTTTTCAGAGAAATATTTGATGAGTGCGATATAGCATCAGTCTATTAATTATGGGAGATTCATAATAAAAGATGGACAAATGCGAGTCCTTTCATTTATGGTTATTATCTACACTTGTTCTTCTTTATAACACGCTTTTATTAGGTCGACCTGTATGTAACTAACTATGTAATGGAATCTAAGGTAACTAATTTAACCATCTTCCAAGGATCGTAGCGTCATGAAAATTGGCAGCTGTATGTAGTTCTGATGACAATACAATAATATGGTACTGTCAATCTGATCTGATGATGGAGTTGGAAGATATGAACTGGAACTTCATGATAAAACATCGTATCATAGCTGAGTTTGGACTTGTTAGAAAAGTCTTGGAATGAACTTTAACCACGATTAGGTTTCAAGGTCTGATGATGAAGCCGGAAGATAGGCACTGGCATTCCATGATGGTATATCGCATCATAGCCGTGCATTTATAAAAGCGTGTTTTTAATGTTTTTTTAAAAACTATTAATTTATTATATGACTATATTTTGGATTCCCAAACATGTAAAATTGAATGTTTTTGACTAGCGTTAATAACATTATCTCTTGTGTCAGATGTATCATATCAACAAAAGGGAATAGAATATTGGATCGTGATCACTGAAAACTGTTATTTGTGAATATGAGGGATGAGGCTTCGTATATGCAGGTAGATATTCTTGAGCACTCTTGAAATTATTGAAAACAAAAAGTAGAAAAAAATATTGAATTTATTTCTCTCAAAAATATATTTATGTACAAATATTTAGGTATAAGGAACACTTATTATCAATAAACCTTTAATTTCCGTTAGAAATTAAAGCACCAGCTCCAAATGTATACTTCTTTACGCTATTCTCTCTACTTTAGGCTGGAATCCGTTCTTGCCTGCATGGAATGTCACTTGCCAAACGCTGCCGTCTGGAGCTGGCCATATGTAGGATCCTTGTACTTCCAGGTCTCCGCCGTCTTCTGCTTCAGGGTTTAGAAGTTCACCTTGCTCTTCGCGTTTGGTGCCGTCAGATAACTCATATCTGAGGATAGAAAAAATATAGTTATGCACAAGTATTTTAATGTACTATTGCAAAAGCCTATTATAACAATATAAGTCACCTGAAACATTTTTTCAGCTTTAGTTTTAATAGTAGCGACTATATACAGAATGAGTTTTTAATTATTGACATCCTTGTAGTGTGTGTGAATCAGTACGACGAACTTAGCAACATTTTGGGAGCTAATGGGCCCTTGCTGAGTTGGCCACGAAGACACATTCTGTTCAGGGTTAGTCACACTCCAGGGTCAATGACCATCCGGCGGCCTTTACGCATAAAGTGCGAGCCCGCGCAGGACTTTGGCCTTAGGGCTAGTTTCCCCTAGGAATCAACCTTCTGGCGCTCCTGGACGGTCTGCGCACCGTGCGGCGTAAGCCAATCGACTGTGCACTCTGAATAACAGTCGGGAGAGTCTGGAAGCAGTACTGTTTCCTATTGAGCGGGGGTAAGGTCCGCAACCACCTGCGCCCGCGATAGATTCGGTATACACTGTTTCACCGCGTCGTAAGGGAGAGGACCGCGCAGCGACCTCGAACTCAAAACGAATCGAGAGACTGGAGTAATCTGGTTGCAATTGGAAGTAGAGGGCGTGAGTGTAAGCCCGCTGGGTAACACTCATGGCTATCTCGCGGTTAAGGCGTTGGTCTCTTACGGGCATGTGGTGGAGCTTGACGATGGACTGTTTTGTCCAAGTCTTCTGCGCTCACTTCAGGGAGATAGAACATCTAATCGTTAAAACGTTGTCGTTGACAACTCTAGTTGAGCAACATTTTGCATTTTTTTTGTTGGGAAAAACAAAAAAAAAAGAATGTAGGAAATTAAAACTTTGTTTTTTGTTGAAATATAGTATGGTATAAAAATCTTTTAGCACGATGCGCTATCTAGTGGTAGGTAAACGATGGCTAATATGGCTTATTAGCTATATTTAGCTTTCTTTGATAGATAAGATTTGCATATTTGACAATTAAAAAAAAATAACAAAAAAATATTTTCCCAAATTTATTAATTAAAATTAAATAATAATACTTACGCGAATCTGTAGTGACCCAGACCATCATTCTCGCTCTCGGATTTCAAGACGCGCACCTCTGCGTCTTGCGGCGCAGCCAATGCAACAGCGACGAGTATACTGATTAAGATGATCTGAAACAGAGGCAAATTTCATAACCAAATTAGGGGGAAATATCCTCGAGAAACAATGAAATTTTAATTAATAACGTTTTTTATAACTGCTCATTATGAATCGAAATACGTGTAAAAAATTGGCAACGTGTAATAATTTGATACATTTTATCGTTTTGAAATGCGGCTAGAACAAAGCGAAGTAATTTAGTGGGAGCGTTCAGCTTATCGTGATCGTAAATTTTACGCATTCTTTCCAAATGTGCATTCGTTAGCGTTATTGTTATTGTTTGTTGCTTGAGAATTTGTTGAGCTTTGTATGAATGTCATTGTTTGTTTGATTCTAATGAGTTAATTATATTCAACATCTTCCACACAGTCTCGACTTGGCACATGTGACCTTCGTGTTTCCAAAATTTAGAACCAATTAGTCGGTCAACGATTTTCTTCGCCGGAAGGGGCTTGCGATAAATATGTAATAAATATGCATTCATTTATTATGATTATTGTGGTTGCACGTATTACATTATTGAGCATTTATCTTTTATTTTGTCTGATTTTTGGTTATTTTTAGTATCATTTTTACTGATTTGAAAAAAAGGAATTATTTGTTACATTTATATTTATATCATTGTGTTTTAAAAAAAAGGATTATGTGATATACAACTGTATTTGCAATTTTGGATGAATATAGGACTATTGACTATGTAAGACATCATCATCAAATGGTTGGCTGTAAGAATCGCTATAGCGATAAGTCCGCCATTTGTGCATAAATTGTC
This sequence comes from Micropterix aruncella, assembly GCA_944548615.1. Taxonomy (NCBI): domain Eukaryota; kingdom Metazoa; phylum Arthropoda; class Insecta; order Lepidoptera; family Micropterigidae; genus Micropterix; species Micropterix aruncella. The sequence continues at coordinate 4,276,288 of OX155956.1, read as the reverse complement.
TTTTTTATAAAACCAGTGTAATATTCATTAAGTTATGTTTTTATAGCACAATAAAGTTAATCTATTCTATCATCGAAATGGGATAAATTAATGAAGAAGTGGAATAAATGTTATAAAAATTAGTTTATACGTATGATAAAGTGTAAAACAACAAACAAAAATATTAAAATTTAAGTTTTAGGTGTCTACCAAATAGATAAAAATATTTTACATCACTTATTTTAATAATGTCATAAAATTATTTTATTTCTTTCGTGGTTACATTTTCCAAAATTTAAGTATCGCACGCAATTTCGCAACTTATTAGCGAGCTATAAGCAAAATAGTACGGCATTCTAATAGTTTAAAAAAGAGAACACATTTTTTTAGGTTCTATTTTTGAGATTTGTCGACTCCGAGTATTATATTTGCATATTTAGTGACATTTTCTAAATAGGGTGCATTTAATTTCGCATGTATTAATTTACTGTATTGAAATTGTTCGAAGTTGCTTGAAGAGCAGCTTAATTATATTAAATTTAAAAAGCAGCATTTTTTTATAACGAATCCTACTACTATTATAAACGCAAAAGTGTGTAAGAATGTATGTATGGATGTTTGTTACTCTTTCACGAACAATATACTGAATGGATTTTGATGAAACTTTACAATAATATAGCTTACACATCAGAATAACTTATAGGCTATAACTTAAAAAGATATATAGTTTTCTATCATCATCATCTCAATTTTCCATCACCACGAGGGTGAAACCGAGGGGCGCAGCTAGTAGTTAAATAAAAACTGAATTACTTCTCAAAGAGTCTTACATATTTAATTTTAGGATAAGGGTTAAATTAGAATATTATTTATGTTTGTGATTTAATAACTTTAAACTGAAATCTTTCCAATTAATATTAGAATCATTTAGATATGTAGATATAACGAAACATTATTGTATTCATTATTACTTTAGTGTTTTATAAAGATACTTTTGTAAATTAATGTATATGTATACATAAACAAAATGTAATACGAGTATATAAAATAAATAAAGAATAAATGATTGATGTAACTATTTTTTTCTGATATTTAGAACTCTGCAATCAATTTTAATATGGCTTAAGAAAAAGAATGCCCTCAATTGATAAACTGACATAAATGTGTGATTTTTAATTCATCAAATAACTGAGAGACAGTTTCAAAATTATTATTTTTTTATTCTGTATATTGTCGTTTCTGTTTATTTTTATTGTTATTTTCATTGATTATTTAAATCAAAATTACTTTTGTTTTTCCAGTATTTAAAGTAGGGTGATCTTATTTATATTTTTTATCATTCATACTCGTTTATAATATTTAGAACATTTTTTAACGTTTATTTTTAAATTTTACTATTTGAATTAAATTTATTTGATGATTTTTATTTATTTTAATTGGATTTTAAATAATTAGAGTAAAAATATCGCATTTTTTTAGTTTTATGAGAGGTTGATATCTTTATTAATAAAATAAGTTACAAGTCAGAATAAATATACATACGATTTCAATAAGTTTTCTTTATCTATAATGGGTTTTCTTTAAACTGATATTATGCTTATATTTTAAAAAAAAAACGGAATAAAACTGTTTTTATTATAAAACTGGGCAGTTCTTTTTGATCCCCAAAGTACTTCAGCAAATTACTGATCGACTGCAAGATGCTGCCTTGTTGGGTTGTAAATGAGAGAAATGAGTTATTAACAGCGAAGGTATACCTGCTGGTATATAAAAATGCCATTTCTCTGGTGTACATACATGGAAGGGTTAGAACAGGAAGACTTATAAATTACAGCTATAGATATCCCGGAGGACATGCGCTAAACATCGAATTGCCCAATTTTGGAAAATAAATACCAGCTGGCGATCGGCAGCACGTGCCCATAGTTCGATTCCGTAGGAAAGGATGGAATGTACATATGCAAAATAGCATTGACGAAACGTTTTCTTTGACCATGTAGGCGCAAGTCTCCAGAAAGAAAAACATGCACTACCCAGATTATCGAACAGTTTGTTAATATAACATCTCATCGAAATCCAGAATCACTCATGAATCCGTATATTGTTTTATTTAGGCTTACATCACATTTTTTGAAAAAAGTTTGTGTTTTTTAAAATATTTTTCTAATTTTTATATGATTTACTTAGATATTTTTAAACGATTAAAATATCGTGATAAATATATTTTGATTTCATTATTATAATTTAATTTAATTTGTAATTCAGAATAATTTACAGGGAAATTGACAAAATATATAAATAAAATGTCATACATAAAAATCCAGTATGTCATAGTAAGAAATGTCATAAAAAAATTGTTATGCCAAAAACTATTGCCAATGATCATATTTAAATTTCACCTAAATAGGCTATAGTCTGTTTTAAGGAGGACATTATATATTTAAAAAGAGTAAAGAAAAGAACATAATAAAATTGAAAGTATATTATTATAGTTATTATTAGTTAATATTGTTAGCTCTAAAATATTGCCTGCAGGCAATAAGCTCGCCTTTTCTTAAGAATAAAGTTTTAATATTATTATTATTATTAATAATAATAATTAGGTACCATAATAGTTATTATTATTCCATATTAGCTGGACAATAAAATTAAATTGAAAAGATAAAAGTATTAACCATAATCATAATAAATATGAAATATATACAAATATATAGTATTTATATACCTAATCATAATTGCGAGAAAATAGTGTAAAATAATCATACCTGATTGAAAAAAAAATAGTAAAAAAGAGACTTATTTAAATATATAGGAAAAGTTAAAATAATAATAATAAATAATAGAAAGTTAAGGTGGGGGAGGGGACCTACTGATGCCTAATTCACTTTTAAAATACACAACACAAAAAATCACAATTTTAATTTTCTACACACCGATTTCATTTTTCCCGTTTGTGTGTTAATTTCGTGGACGATGCTACCGAATAAGCACTTCACAGGCGCACTAACAGCTTCGTAATGATATGCTGCTAATGCGGATTAGGCTTATATAGGCCAAATTCATCTTATATTCTTATATATTCATCCATCATCGTGGCCTTTGCTGACGCTTGAATCGGTGAAATAGCATTTTTTTCTCACTCTTTATTACAGCCGATGTCTCTTTGAACCGTCAAATTGGCAAAGGCGAGAAGAGAACGCATATGCGCTTCTTGTGATGAAATGCATAAGCCTTATTCCGTTTTGCGCAATAAACGAAAGTGCAATGACACTTGCGGACTCAAAATTGGCTTAATTAATCAACGCCATTTATTTGATAATTATTATTACTTTACAGGCCTACCAACCGACGAAGAGGTAAAGTATTGCGAATGCGCATTTTTTACAAGCTTTTATTTACCTTGCAATGTTTGTTAGTTAGTTTGTTTAGGTCAAATATTGCAAGCTGAATCAGAAACACTTGCTCTTATTCTTGAAGTTGACATTTTAGTTCAGTTCCGATGACAGTGCATTTCTATGGTAACCATGACCTGATTCTACAGTTTAATGGTTTCAAGGCGGCAGGTGAGGGTGGAGAACCCACCCACTGCCCGGGCAGTTATAACGACCGTGGTCGTCTTATCTGCCAGGGATGTCATGCAACGACACCCCGAGCGTACCAGAAGGGTATACGCGCGGAGGTTAAAGAAAGGTAGCCACCCCCGCGTTCCACCCGAGAACCCATTTATTCAGTATAAAAAACAAGCATACAAGCGAACAATTGCATACAAGCGAAATTTACAATTGAAAATTTTAACATTGAAGTGCATGCAAACACAGAATAAAAATAGAAGTAAAAATGCAACACAAAACAGAATTGATGCTAAACGATCCTGTCTGCATTTGGTAAATGCAGACAGGATGTCGGGGGGGACTAAGTGGCTGGTGAGGGGGTATGTAGACGTATGGGTCATGGGGCGGTCTCGTGGGGGACGGCCTAACCAAGGTCCTCAGGCAGGGGACGCGCCCGCGGGGGCAGTTTGGGGGACGGCACATAGACGGGCACTTCGGGCTGGAAGTGGCCCCCGCATCACGCCACTGGTGTCGGGGGGACCCCAAAACTGGGGTTCCCGGAAGCCTCAACTCCTCCCAAAGGGAACCCACTTCTCCACGAAGCATCGGAACGCGCCAAAACAACGCGCACACTCGACCAGAACCGCATACCATATCGGTAGGCGCTTGTCGCACGCGCCGACCTCACGCACCAATTCATCCCGTGCGGTCGAGAGCTTTGGGCATATCCAAATGACGTGTTCTGCCGTGTTCTGACCTGATTCTACACCCAGGATCGGCTCCCGACGAGGATACTCTTCCACCGTCAACAGCACAGACACACAAGTTTGTATACCCATTCAATTATTATTGCCCCGGGTTGGCTCCCGACGAGGGGACTCCTCAACGGTCAACAGCACAGAAACGAAATTTTGTTAACGCATTCAATTGTTATAGCCCGTTCTAAGTTTTACCGCGGTAGGGCTGCACCCAGAGTTGGCTTCCAACGAGGACTTCTTAAAGGTCAACAGCACAGAAACGAAAATTTGTATACGCATTCAATTTTTATATTAAATTTTATATTACTTAACATACAATAAATATTAATGACTTTTTCTTTATTTTCGTACTAATAACTCTATTTTTCGCTTTATTTTAGTTTTAAGACTATTCTGTTTGTCATTCTCAATTTTTCGAATGTTACGTACCATTTAATGCTGATTATTTTATGGAATTACGTTTTTTTTATTACGTTATTTTTGTTTTTTTTTGAGGACTTCATTTTAGGGCAATTTAGTTTTATTAGAATCTTACTTACACTTTTACATAATTTATTGCAATGTTAGAGTCCTGTCCATCCTAGAACCGGCTAGTCCCAGTTGGGTGACAGAATCAAATAAGCAAAAGGTTGAGGTTTTGCCATTCGGTTTCTGTTATTTTTGTAAGCAAAATCAATGTTTTGTATATTAATTAAAAAATAACGAAGAGGGAAAGTATTGTAAACGCGTAGTTTTTTGAAGACGGATAAAACCATTTCCCCCTGAAACGATTAGGATCATTTCCAGGTAAAAGTCGGTCTGTCTGTGTGTACGTATCCCTCCACGATAGCGCCCAAACGCTTAATCCGCTTGAGATGAAAATTGGCATGCAGTCATCATTTGGTTATGGCGAGATTTGAAAAGGTTGTGATTGAAATCGGTCCACAAGGGGGCGCACTAGCCATATTTCAATCTCGAAATATTGGACATATACTTGAAATTTGGTAAATAGATGCCTCGTTGGGCCGAAATCACATTGTGTTTTGGTTGAAATATCTTATATACAAGCGACACAAATGATATGTAAAGTCCGCCATACAAATGAATGGGGAAATCAAATATTTAAATTTGCCCCGTCGCGCGACGTACGTTAGAAATATAAATCTTCATTGCGTTGTGCCGCTTGCTCGGAATTCGAATGTGCAACGGCGGATTTTACGGCGACGCGCGCTGGCAATACGATTTTTAAATTGATCATGGTTAAAATGGATAAGGTTATATATATTTTGTTTATAGGTATAGTAAGTTAGATATATTTTATTTTATTTAATTTTATTGATTGAAATAATCATATTTTTTTGTTAATCGCCATTTAAAAGGTATATATGAACTACTTTTGGCTTTGTTGAAATCTTCTTTTTGCAGACTAGTTTTTCTTCTTTAAAGTATGCATGACATTGACCTCATACTTTATTATTTTTAAATGTTTTCCCTAGAACAAGTTATTATCAGTTGAGTGGCATGGCTTACATAAAAGCAGGCCATAACTTGCTGTGGGTTTATAATTTTTTTACGTTTACTTTATATTTCATATTTAGTGACAGCTATTACTTACTTTTATTCTTGCTCTTTTACAAACTCTATGCAGTGCCATAATAATACATTTTCAAATAAATCATAGCATATAACCATTGCTAAGATAAACAAAAAAGACAATTTACTGGAATGAATCTTGTTAGATTCATTCTATACTACTATTCTATATACTTCTATTCTATTCATTCTATACATTCATTCTATACTTATTGTTATAAGCACTTGCAAAATAGCACATATTCATTACCATCATTTAAGACTCACCTCAATAATTAATACCTTTCTAAGAAGTTACCAAGTTCTTCGTTTTCTCTCCTCTTCCTCTCCCAATATCCTCTCCCCGGGCATTCTTAGTTTTAAATACCTATACTGGTCTGTATTTTATGCAGACGAACGTAATAATCTTTATTTCCACAATGCAAGCATGTACTAATATAATTAGGTTAGTTGTAAGACATTGCCATGTGGCAATAAACTCGCCTGTTTGTATCACAATTATCAATTATTCCAAATTCGAAATTCGAAGTGACAGCAGCAAATTGTGAATTTTCCTAAATAAAATCGTAAAATAATATTAAATTGGACACAGAAGAAGCCTGCCTCCCCGAAGATTATACACATTTTTGACTATCATCGCGGTGAAACGAAAAAGCACAAGTTTTCGACAAACAAGGTTACTCCAGCCGGAATTTCAAATTTTCAAACACGAAAAAGCACAAGTTTTCGACAAACCAGGTTACTCCAGCCGGAATTTTAAATTTTCAAACTCAAAAAAGCTCTACAAATCTCTCACCAGTGGCTCAAAATAGCTGTTGTACACGCAGCAGCCACACCACGGTAAACCACGTCGGCTCGTGGACTAAACCTGGTCGAGGGGGGCCTGCACGCTTCGGCGGACAGGTCTGATTGCGGATACCTCCTGCATAGTGTACGAAGACTGGCCCGGCGAAGAAGGCAACTCGACAGCTGATAAGCGACGGATGTTGGCGGAAGCGGCGGGACAGCACGGCATCGTGGAAGGCCTAGGGCGTCCGGTTGAGGGCTAAAAACCGGCGGCCAGAAACTGCATCCCTCTTTCCTCCAATCGTGGCGGATCTCCGCTCCATTGGCGCACGGATTGCAGGGACGAGAGAGTGAGTCTGCACCAGCGCAACCGCTTACTCACTATAAATCATTCACGCGCAGATGACCTCTAGTTTTTGAATATCGGACCGGACTTGTACCCAAGATCTGCGGCGATAGTGCACTGGTGGTGGGGTCGTGACTTCTTCAAAAACAAACTGGGATTCACGAGTCACTTTCGCGCGCATATTCGAAGAAGTCCTGTCAACGAAGAGGTCGCCGTCGTCGGATCACGACGAGGAGGACATCATCACAATTAAGAACCAATAAAGAGTATATTATTAATATTATTTTATTAAAAAAATAATAGCAGGTATTATTTTTAATTAAATCATTTGCCCCCCGTTGAAGTTGTAACCCGAAAGTCGAACGTCAGCAATTTAACGTCCTGGGTACATTTGTACTATACATAGAACATTTACGTCTTTGTTTAAAATGGCAACACGGTAATATAATAAACCAGATTTTCCGGTGCATGATTCATTTTACTATTTTTCTCATAATAAGTCATTATTAATGAGTGCACTGTAAGTTTAAAAAAAACAACAAAAATGGTGCCTGGAACTCAGGAGGTTAATACACTACCTACTATAATTCCCCTTAACAGTCCGACCTTAGTATCAGTCTATCTCGGTTACCAAGACTTAAATAAAAAAAAGTTGCAAATAACTTTCAACTAAGTATTTCACGTAGAATAATCTTTGGTACTGTTATCTACTATGTAAACCGCCTAATATCCAAAAACTTGGTTTTCCAGAAAAATGCGAAATAAAGAAAAAACTATTAAGTATCTTATTTAGTTTGATGTGCAGAATGACCCCTAGAAATGTGACACTCGGTTAGCCAGTCACTATCTAGAATAGTAACTTGACAGGTAAAAGGTATTCTAACGTATTCTATCGTCGCGTCTTCAACAAAGCGACAAAAAATTGCGTTTTCAAAACAATATCACTATGTGCGGAAATTCATTGCTTCTACTTGCTCTTCACCGGTTGTAATCATGGTTATTGCATTTAACTATTTATATCACCAGATAGATAACATTTTCGTTTGCCTTCACGGCCACTTTTTTATGTTGTGATAAACGAAAACGTAATTTGAGGCTAATTATCTCTATTAAGTCTTCTTTTTCATAACATCAGCGTCTATTTCAGCATTCCAATCAGTTAACCTAGCAGCTGGGGCAATACAATAACCATTAGTTTTGCTCTCACTAACTCTGAAATAAATTAATAGTTTAAAAAAAAACACTAAAACACGCTTTTGGGCTATGATACGATATTCACATACACACGGCTATGATACGATATTCCATCATGGAATGCCAGTGTCCGGCTTCATCATCAGACATTGAAACCTAATCGTGGTCAAAGTTCATTCCAAGACTTTTCTAACAAGTCCAAACACAACTATGATACGATGTTCCATCATGAAGTTCCAGTTCAAATCTTCCGACTCCATCATCAGATCAGTTCGACAGTACCATATTATTGTATTGTCATCAGAACTATATATAGCTGCCAATTTTCATGACGCTACGATCCTTGGAAATTGGTTAAATTAGTTAGATGTCTTAGATTCCATTACATAGTTAGTTACATACAGGTCGACCTAATAAAAGCGTGTTAAAAAATAGGTTGTGTCACTCCAAGACTTTCCCGGCAAGTAGCCACGGACTAATTTGATCTGAATATAGATTTCATAAATAAAACCAATGAGCGTCATCTCTTGGCCGGCGGACGAACCCAATTGGGTTGCGTTACACAGCCGCATCTGGCGGCTCGTATTTCGATTATCGATTCTCGGCCAGTCCATTTGATTAAAATGTATGTCGGAATTTAAATATTATTAGTGCAGCATGTATATGAGATATTTTAAACTACAATTTGGCAATGAGATTTCGGCCTAACGATGCATCTGTGCGCCAAATTACTAACAAAAACCTAAAAAAATACAAGAATCGGTAGAATTCCGGAATTTGGTAGAATTCGCGGTTATATAGTTTGACTTTCAACCTGACAACGAAAACGAAAATATCGTCGATTAAATATATGAGTTAGCATCTCGCATTGCCAGATGCACTCACACGCATATACACACCACACACATACACACTCACAAACAAACCCTCTCTCAGCAAACGCAGCAAAGCTCTTTCTATAATAGATATAAAATTACTATTTTTTATATTAGCATTGATATATTTATTTAAGGAAAATCACAAAAAATAGCTTTAAAAGACGCTAGCTTTTAATACAAAGAAAACAATAACCCATAGCGTGTAATTATAAATACAATTTCCCATGTCCACCCTCCACCCAGCTTAGCTTGTGATAGAGCGGACATTACATTGCTCTAGATATCAATATATAGATGTAATTTGTTTATAAACGCGTAGTTTATAAACGCATTTATAAATGACAGTAATCGTTGAAAAAACATCATGGTTAAAACCTAGTATTGTACATGGTGCTATTAATATATTGAAAATCATATAAAATATCACTGGATTTGCTAGATAATATCGTATAATAAGTTTTGCAATGCTGTATGTTTTATTAAAATAAATAAAAATATGCCCCGGGGAACATTTTAAGAAGTTTACTTCTATTTCGAAGCTAGGCTTGTTCCTTTACTTTTACAATCAACTTTAGTACAGTCCAATCAGCTAAAATAGGGTTAAATATTCTGAAGTTTTGAGACTTCGTTGTTCATTCGAGTATCATTTACAACATAATGCCAGATACACCCTCTCACCTGCCTGCATACTGCAGTATGTGTTAATGATAGAGTGTTTTTGCTATGTCCTCCCGTGTTGATAGTTTCTTGAAAAGCTTCAAAATTGTTGTTTTATCTTACTTGAACATTGCGGAGATAGTATCGTATCTACAGAAACTTTGACGAAAAAGGATGCTATCGCAATATTGAAGGTATCCTTGAGACGAAAATATCTGTGTTTCTGCCTCTTTCCCCGACTAATTAAGAATGATGAAAATGAAGAAGTGAAAATGAAAATGAAAAGTAATGAAGAAAATGTTTTTAGATGCTCGCGATACTGCCATTAGCCATACTAGGAGGTTGATATCCTAACCAACAACAGTAAATGTTTCATTTCGATGAGCTTTATCAATTGCACACTGTGGTGTTTTTACATAAATCGGGCAAACCCGTCACCTAAGGAAGCTATAACGAATTTATCGTAGAGGACGAACGCAGAGGCTTATAAATGAAACTTACCGCGTGATCCAGCGAGCAACCTCGTATCCTCATCACCAGATTTGGCCGGATTTCTCCATTCTCCTGTCTGGTCACAGGTCCGAAGTCGCTTGTGCGACCTCTACCTGACGTTAGCGATGACTTGGGAGCTAATAGGCCCTGTTGCAGTTAGGCCACTAAGACCCATGTGTTTAGGGTCGGTCAAACTCGCGGGTTTAAACCCATCCGGCGGCCACCACGCAGAAGTGCGAGCCTGGGTAGGACTCTGGCCTGCGGGCAAGTTTCCTCTAGGAGTCAACCTTCGGGCGCTCCTGGACGGTTTGTGCACCGTTCGGCGTCAGCGAATCGATTGTGCATTCTTACCCACAGCCGGGGGAGTCTGGAAACAGTACTGTCTCCTATAGAGTGGGGGTAGGTGTTAACCTTACGGCAACTGCTCTTGGAACGACCAATCGGCTACCAGTGAAAAGCTGGGCAAAGGATGCCGTTGCCCGCGATAGATTCGGTAGACTCCGTATCACCGCTACGTAAGGGAGAGGACCGAGCAAACGACCTAGAATCTGTAACCTTGGGAGCTAATGGGCCCTTGCTGAGTTGGCCACGAAGACCTATTCTGTTTTAGGGTCGGTCACACTCACGTGTCAACACCCATCCGACGGCCTCCACGCATGGGGTGCGAGCCTGGGTAGGACACTGGGTCAACCAGTCTCCACTGGGAATCAATCCTCTGGCGCTCCTGGACGGTCTGCGCACCGAGCGGCGCAAGCCAATCGATTGTGCTCTCCGACTAACAATCGGGGGAGTCTGGGAACTGTATTGTTTCCTATAGAGCGGGGGTAGTTGTCTACCTTACGGCGACTGCTCTTGAAATGACCATTGGCCATCTGATCCCGGTTCAGAGTCGGGCAAAGGACGCCTTGGTCCGCGACAGATTCGGTGCACTCCGTTTCACCACTTCGTAAGGGAGAGGACCGCGCAAGCGACCTCGAACTCGGAACCAATCGAGAGACCGGAGAAATCTGGTCAAAATTGGAAGTGAGGGCGCGAGTATAAGTATTACACTCGCGGTAAGGCGTTGGACTCTCACGGGTTGTGACGTAGCTGGACGTAGAATTGTACTGTCCAAAGTCTTCTACGTTCACTGCAGGGCGACAGAACGACTAATCGTTAAAACGTCCTGTGGTGACGGGCTCGCCCGTTGTAGTTGACACAGCAAGATATCCGTCTTCATTTCGCAAAATTTTATATTTTACTTTCCCTCTAGCGGGTGTGTTTTGGAAATTGTGTTTTTTTTCCCTAATAATGTATAATGTATTGATCAAGGAATACATTATGTATAATGTATTGCTCAAGGAATACATTATACATCATCAGAATATATACCTATATTTCTCTCTGCCTTGACCTGTACCGTGCGCATGGTCGTTCTGGGACGGTTGCTTAACCGCCAGACAGATGCGTCTACCTTGCAGTGGTCAATATTGACTCATTTCGATACATATCTCTAAGAAGTTATCACTTCGTAGTGTGATTGCTTATCAAAGAGCATCTACGATATTTTCGGTCGCGGTAGCAGGAGCAAGTAAGCAAATATTTATTCTGGGACTGACACGCGATCATGCTACGTACATATAGTATATGTCATTCGAGAGATGTTGAATATATATTTTTGAAATATACGCTAACTTTTACCTTCTTAAAACCTATTTATTTTTATCCATATATATTTTTATACATCTCTAAGGGAAAATGTAGCTTTTATCGCTGATATATGGTTATGATAAATAGCTGCTGCTCTCAATATTTCCACTATTATAAGTCGTAGGTAGATAATATAAAAGCAGAGTTGCTTACAATTATATTCTGGATTATTTCTAACGATTTTTTCCATATTAATTTTATATTGACAATTATTAATAGTTTTCTTGAATTTTTTATAATATTTTTAATGTTCGTAATAGTTTAATTGATATTTACTTCCATTTTGTAACGAGTCTATAGGTAATTGAGTCTATAGGTAATGATTATAATAAAATGTCCGCGTGTAAGATTTTGACTGTTGTAAATTATAACGATTGCAAATTTGAAAATGAATAAATTATTTTGAATTTCAATTTAAGTATATATATATATATATATTTGAAATATACGCTGATGTTTAAACCTAATTGAATACTACTATTTACCCATTTCTATGTTTATACATCTCTAAGGGAAAAATTAGTTTTTATTTCTGTCGTTTGTGATTGAATGTGTTGTGGGAGTAACATGCTGTTGTGGCATTAACATGTGACGCACTTAACGATAAATAGCTGCAACTCTCAATATTTCCACTATTATAAGTCGTAGGTACATAATATGAAAGCAGAGCTTCTTACAACTATATTCTGGATTATTTTTAAAGATTTTCAAACATTTATTTTATTTTTATAACTCTAACTTGTAAGTTTTTTTTATTTTTTTTTCATAATATTTTAAATGTTTGCAATAGTTTACTGATATTTGTTTCCATTTTGTTACATGTTTTAAAGGTAATTGAGGTAATATTATTTAATAAATTTCTCAAGATGATAGTGATTATAATACATTATCGCGTGTAAGGTTTTGACTATTGTAAATTATAACGACTATATATTTGAATCTGAATAAATTTTATTTGAAAGTGAGCACGGCTGAATATATATTTTTGAAATATGCGCTGATTTTTCAACTTAATTAAATTACTAACTTTTACCCATTTGTATAGTTATACATATCTAAGGGAGAATTTAGCTTTCATTTCTGTTGGTTATGAACGTCGACCTGCAGTAACATGTGACGCACGTAACAATAAAAAGCTTCAGTTGTATTCCCAGTATTATAAGTCGTAGGTACTTTACGTAAAAGAGAGAGTTACCTACAATTTGCAATTACACTACATGTATATTTTTTTATTATTCTTTGAAGGATTTTCCATAAAACGGTGAAATCCTGCAATTCCTGAGGGTACCAATCGATTCCCCATAATCGATATCGATTTCTAGATTGACATTCGATTAAAACTTCACTTAAATTCCACGGAAAGTGAACGACCGATTTTAATCTCTTATATTATTTAACCAATGGGAATGGGCAAGGTACGTACATATAGGAAAAAACACGATCTAATTCAGTTCAGTGGTTCTCGTGTTATTAACACACACATAGATAGACAAACAAACAGACAGACGTTGCAATTTATCATATTATTATGTACGATTTTTTTCCGTTAAGGCACCACTAATAAGATACAACGAGATCTTCCTACTATTTCACAAAAAAAAACACATTGTTACTCTATGTTTTGTCTCAATTGAGATCTTTATTCCTAAAACTTTATTTAATTCGAAACAATGCCAGATTCTAAGATAATATTAAAAAATAGCATTAAATTTAAAATTCTTTTACATTCATGACAAAAGGTTGTCAAACGCCGTTATATCCGTACCGACCAATCAGAGCAAAGAAATCATCGAAAAACTGTACCTAATGGCGCTTAATGGCGAATCTATGTATAAGCTCTCCTTTGTTTTTGGTAACGTCACAGCTTAAAGCAAGCAACAAAAACAGTTAGATCCTAGACTTCATCAACAAAATTCGCCACACATAAATTTGAATATAAAAACCAGCAATATCTAATTTCATCACACAATAATGGCATTTTGGTTATACTTGTTTAATTTTTGTTATGTAATAAGTTTCTCTTCTTTTTTTTGTTATTTTTTTTATCTCTTGGCATCTAAATTTTAACACTTCCACGAAGGTTGGCTGTAAGAGTTTATATTTTAGGCAATAAGTCCGCCTTTTGTATGTTTTTGTTTAATGTGCAATAAAGAATCTCTATCTATAATAATTTATATTCTAATATTTTTTTTACAGTATGCAATAATTAATTCATTATTTTTATTATTTATTTAAGAATTAATTACTATGAAACACTGATTTTGCTTACAAATCTAACAGGAACCGCATGGTGAAACCTTAAACTTTTCCTTCTAGGAAGAACAAGAGGAAGCCCGTTCTAGGAAGAACAAGACTCTAATATTACAATAAATTATGTAAAAGTTTTAGTAAAATGCTAATAAAACTAAATTATCCCTAAAATGTGGTCCTAAGAAACGCAATTCCATTATATATTAGGCATTTAATAGAACATAACATTCGATTAAATAGAGAATAACAAACAGAATAGTCTTAATACTAAAATAAAGAGAAAAAAACGTTATAAGTAAAAAAAGAAAGTCATTAATATTTAATATATCTTGAGGAATTTAAAATTGAATATAAAAATACCATTGACAAAATAATATCTAAATACATATATTTTAAATATTATTAATATATAAATATATAATATATACTTATCAAATATTTCATAAATTTATGACAATAATATTTATTGAGTAACTCTTATCAATAGAAAATTGATTCTAGTGTAAAATAGAATCTAAAGGGAGTGTATTACTTTAGGAGTTTGCTGAACATCTTAAATTTCAATACGCTAAGAAGTGTCTACTTTGCTGTCTGCGAGTCGGTTATTCGATATGGCATCGTAACTTGGGGCTGTGCGGCAAAAACGCTTCTGGCCACCCTTTACAAAGCGCAAAAGGCTATACTGAGGGTGATCAATAAAAAACCCCAAACATATTCTTCCGATGACCTTTTCCGAGAGTATAGAGTGTTGAGTGTGAGAAAAATGTTTGTGCTGGTAACTCTCACTAAATTCCAGAGTGAGTTAGGAGAACAGAAAAAAAGCCAGCAATCTCGTGTAACAAGAAGATCGACACAAACAAATTTTGCAATACCACTCAGGAGATACGCTTTTGGCCAATCCAGTTTCTCTTATCTTGCCCCCAAACTTTATAATTGCCTACCACCAAACATTAAAGACATTAAAATATTATATAAATTTAAAAATAGTTTAAGTGCCTACCTCTTAAATTGTACAAATGCAGACATTGAACACCTTATTAAATAATTGAATCTTTATAATAAAAACATAATAGTATATGTAGTAATACAAATTGATTATTTCTAAATGTAATTTTATTTTAATTTTTCTGAATTTATTTTGTATGTTAAAAATACATATTAATACTTATTAATACATATATGAATATATATTAATTTTTATCATGTTTTAAAATAAAATAATATTGACAATTTTCATGACATTTTCCTACGAATTTTTATTAGGTAATTAAGATATTTCTGTTACATTATGTATGATTTTGTTTATTTAGATAAATATAATATTATAGATTTCTTAGGATAATTAAAATAAATTGTCTGCCTTGGAACAGGCGGCAGCCTAGTTAGGTTATGACTTTTGTAAATTGAATGTACTCATAATTTGAACTCAATAAATAATTTTTGAATTTGAATTTTGAAAAAATTTTTGAAATTAGACGATTTTCTGCACAGCCCTCTGTACCCATCGATATATAATCCCCTAGATAGGCCTTTCGCACTCGAAATGACCCCTTCAAAAGCACTACTAAAAGCCGGCCAGTAGTAGTTTGGTCGCAGTCCGCTGGCAGACAGCCGACCTTTTCCGATGTGAGAGCTACCGCGAAGAATATTGGCGCGCTATTCTCTCGCATACTGTTAAATTTATTGCTCTCTCTGTCACATGATTTACGAGCAAAGGGTATGTGGAGCCAACTTATTTGTATGTGAGGGCATATCTAGCTAATACGTCGATGTTTGTACCTCGCTCTCTGTGAAATTAATGAGGGCTTTGCTTTCTGGGTAAAAATTCTCTGGTTACTTGGCTAATATTAAATTTTCAGTGTTAGGTGTTAACGAGCGTATGGCTGAAGACCAGAAGGCCAAAATTAATTGTTGCTATACTGTTAGTTTTTGTTGTTTAATCCGTTACGCCTTGTTAATTCGATAATAATTATTTTGGTAGTCAATCATACTTCCTTGATGAATTCATAATTAAAGACTACCTATAGCTGTAGATTATATCAGCATAATCTCATTTGATATGAGCGGAATACTGCACTGACAGTCATGCTGCCGTACTTAAACAAACATAAAAAAATGGGACTTACATGCATGTTGTACAAACCCTCTTTGCGTACTCTGAGTTGAAAAAGAAATTGACGTCCGACCAGGCTATTTTCAACTATTTTGTACTTCCTTGTGCAATAGTATTGCAAATAGAAAATCATTTAATCAAAGGATAATATACAAATTCATATATCTATCCATATTATTAGGTCTTTAACCTTTGTTACCGAAGTTGCTGTTCTATAAGACAAATTTAAGGCCGACATTATTAAATAACGAATATATATATTATATTTTTATTTTTATATTATTTTATTATATCACCAACATAGTTTATGTCGCTTCTAACTAGGCATAACTCTATGGATAACACCAATATAAATAATTATAAAAATAAATATCTTAAAAAACAACATTTTGGAAAAAAAAATGAGTAAAAATTAAACTTTCAGTAGGCAACAATTTCAGAAATATAAATTGTAAATATTAAATAATTATTAATGATAGGTAATAATAAATAATAATTAGTAATATATAATAATAAATAATAATAAGTAATAATACGTATATAGTAAATAAACAAGGACAATAATATTGTTGTATTTAGAATTATTTGAAAAAAAAATGTTCGCGCTGAAAAGCACGTTTTGTAAGAGAATAAAGTTCGTCCTGCGCCCTGCGGCAGGTATCTTGAAACGATCGCGCGCTGCTGCGGCCCCCGCCGCAATTTAGTCGGTTGCCCTCGGAACTGAAGTAATAAAAAGGTTTTTTTTTTATAATACAGTAGGTTCTTCTCTTCCATAAGTTGGAATTCCTAATTGAGTATTCTACTTCGCGGTTTCATGTTAAGCAGATACGAGGGAAACACCGAAAGTTTCCGGAATGATTAAGAAATCTTGAAATAAATGGCCTAAAATCAATATAATGTTTCTCAAAATATTCTCCGTGAACATTAATATACTTTTCATATGTATGAACAAATTTTTATAATTTATTTCAGTCCTCTTTGGTGTCCCCGAAAACCTCTTCTGGCGATGAAAATCGTTGGTTCTTGGTTCGTGACGCGTAATTGGTTCATAATTTTTGGCAACAAGAAGAAGTCACAAGGTGCCAAGTCGGGCCTCTATGGAGGATTGCTCATAGTTTCTACGTTTCCGCCGTCAAAAAATCGTTTGTTACTTCGTCCTTACCCGGAACCATCGGGTATACAATGAGCTTTAATGGCTAACCAGTTAGATATCATATGAATGGAAGAGTATCATCGTTATTGTATTAGGTATATATTTAGATAACATTTGACAGACTGTAAAATACAGAAGGAGATCAATGCTCTGTAGTTTGTTGCTTGGCTACTATTTTTGTTTCCTTTTTTATCAAGTCGTAAAATATTGGACCTTTTCTCTTGAAATTGCAGTTCAGAGCAAATTTTTTTATATGAAAGTATATAAATGTTTAATTATTTGAAATTTTAACCCACATATGCCGTTCTGCTATTTTAACGGGAGTTGGTATATATAATAAATAAAAATAAAAGAAAATAAAAATAAATAAAATAAAATTGCTTTTTCTGTAAACATCTCTTGGTCAGGCAGCGTCCGTAGCCGCGTTGACACCGGTTTTTCTCGTTGTTACCAAAGTTGAGCAGCGTTGGGCGCGATCAATACTGGGATGGGTGACCGCCTAAGAATTTGACTGCGTGATGCTATAAATGCCCACCTAGAAGATGTTGCCGATGGGCAACAATGCTGGTTCCACGAAAAGGCATCAGCCTTGTGGATAAAAAAATAATAAACGAATGCTTTGAAGGTACTTTCAGCGCCTCTTATGAGATATGTTTCTCCTATAACGTCTTCTAAATTCCGAAAAAAGTGGAAGTCTCTTCGAGCAATGCCTGGCGTTGGCGACGAAGAGTCCCTATTCGCCACACCTGTAACTGAGACTGTTTGCCTTGAAGGCCTTGTGATTTTTTTTTTTTTTTTTTTTTGCTGTGTGATTCTATTTGACATTTAACCCTTGGAGTAAATGGGTATTTTCATGGATGCATCTGTCTCTTTTGCAGGATTTTTGGCGACATCGACCTTAAAGTACTATAACTACGAAACTACTACACCAATCATAAAAAGAACAACTGCACAATGATTGCATTGAAATTTCAAATATAGAATATTGAAATATCATTTTGTAAAACAATTAGATAATTATGAATAAATATGAGAACGTCAAAGAAGTGAAAAAAACGCGGAACCAGATCTGGTCGTATCAAACTCAACGGATAATTGTTTCAGAACCAGATTTGGTCGTATCATACTCAAGGGGTTAAGACATTTATCTAATATCCGAATATTATTGATTATACGTATACTCAATATATATATTTTTGACGATTATATATATTTTTGACGATTTCAACAGATTATGTATCTACCTATTGATTGTTGTAGATACCTTGTATTTTTTGAAAAATAAAAATGAATATGTTTATAAAGTATATGGTCTACTAGATACATTCCTTTAGGAGTGTTGGATGGTTCCATGTACTCGTAGCTTGGGCTTGATGGCCAGTTTGTGTTGTTAGTCGACCCAAATCATAGTTCATCTCTCATCCGGTAGCCTACTCGAAGAGGGAGCTAACTTGGAGGGCCTCAGGGAACCCTGATTGCAGTTGTATCCTATAATTATAGGTAGTTGAGTTCCGCAGTGGGACGCGGGAACTGCGCAACGTGTAAATTACAGTGATGCATTGTTGGGTTGAAAACATTGTAGTTGGAATCAGTCCACCAGAAGGGGCGTCACACATCATATTTCATATATTTTACTTAGAAACTTGAAATTTGGCATAGAGATGCCTTGTTGGGTTGAGAACACTGTGGTTGAAATCGGTCCACCAGAGAGGGCTTATTAATTACAAATCATCATTGAAATATTTGACTTAGAAACTTGAAATTTGGCACACAGGTGCCTTTTTAGGCCAAAATCGCATTGTAATAGCTCATATAAAAGCTGCACTAATAATATTTAAATTTCGACTTACACTTTAATATTAATGCCGAGTCGCCCGAGGCTATTCTAAGAAAGAACCGCGCTGCTTGAGACGTCGCAATGGGGCTCATCCAGGTTAGACCGCCGGCCGATAGGGGCGCTTATTTATTTATGAAATTAATATTCAGATGAAATCATATCTTAGTTATTGCCGGGAAAGTCTTGGGATGATACAACTAATCATCCAGCGTATCTGTGTTCCTTCTGGTGACGTCCTTCACGAATTAAAAATAAAGTAAAAGGCTTCTTTCGTATGTTTATCAGCATAAGGAGCATTGTCACTTTGATTGATGTTTTATATTGTATTATATTCGTTAATAATTGAGAAAGAAACTTTGTACCAATATATTTTTGGAAGTTTAAGTATCAAATCCACTCAAGGCTTATCTTTACCGATAAAGAATCGCCTGCCAGTAGAACCTCATTAAAGATCACAGTGTAAGTCAAGCGTCCTAACCTTTAAGTCACTGCGTATCAGCAAAAACCTTACAATTAACGCGGCGTGCGTAACGTAATCTAAACAGTAACTACGAAATCGCGACGGAGAGACCTCCGTATTCGCTGTTCGTAGGTTAATACGGTCATAAATTATATAATTTAAAATGACTTTCAGGTGAGGAAGATTATTGCGAGTATAAAAGCGAAGATAAAACTTGAAGATGATTCATTTTTGTGTTAAATTTTCGCAAAAGCAGGCTAACGATGAAAACGGTGCGTCTACTAATTTTAAAATAATTGTAGTGTCGTGCAATTGCAATGTAGTAGTAGTGGTAGGTAGTGAGTTAGGTATTATATTACTTCATAAAAAAATTGAGGCGATTGGAGGTCAGCAACAATGGCACTAGTGAATAAGGCGACAGCTTAAATACAACTGTCTTAAAACCTGTTCATGGCAGATGATTATTCTGCCGTCACAAGAGAAAAGGGCGCAACTGATAATAATGCCGAATTTTACTGGAATCAACCAAAAAGGCGCAACTGCCTTTTTTCTGAATATTTTTATGTGAGCGGTATTTTCAAAGATATTCTGATGAAAAGGGCGTAATTGAAATGATATCACAAGTTTACTTTTTTTAAAATACGCATTAACGTTTGCCAACATTAAACGACTTAAAGATTAAATTTCGTCTATTTTTCGAAAGAGATATTACATATTTTTTGTAAATGAAAAGGCAGTGGTTCATGGCGAGTATTTAGAATCTGCATCATGTTGAATATTTTTCATTGTAGCTAATACCTCGTCGAATTAACGTGTCATCACTTGTTTGTTGAAACCTTACAAAATTACAAGGCTTTTTTTATTGCACATATGCCCTAAATAATGCGTCGCTGTCCGTGCGACGTTGAACGCACGACCTATGCGACGCTGATCATCTGCACCTGAGTATTCTCCGCAGGAGATGCTCAGCATCACATAGGTCGTGCGTTCTCCCCTGAGACTCGCACAGGAACCAATACAAATAAAACTCAGAAACCAAGCAGATCACGAGCATTCTTACCATACGTGAATACCGTGACAGATCGAATAAAATGCTAAACAAATTCGATATAAAAACGATCTTCAAACCGACCGAAAATATAGCTCGATCTATGAGGCCAATGTAATATATCTGCAAACATCGTGTATCAATATCAATATGTTTTCTCAGTTAAAACTCTTGTCGATTGTTAGATCAAGATGTCTCTCACAATCTTATCTATCTATCTGCATACAGCAGGCGTCTGTCTGTGGATTGTGAAGGCACTCATCCAAATGTAACTTAATACAGATACCACTGTCCTGTCATGATAACCATATCGATGTGATGATGATGATATATTTGGTGAACTGAGTTGATCCTGATGTACCCAAAATGTTTTTTGAACTATAGATATTTGACGATAAACGATCTAATCTTATTGCGTCACGGAGACGTAATGTATCGGCGAATTCTATGAAACAATTTATATAATCAAGAATTTATAATAGCTTTAGCCGGAAATCGCGTCTCCATAAACCATTATTAATAAGTTTATATTAAACACACATTTTTAAAAACAAGATTTTACTAAAATGATCTGACCCGAGGCAACCCTGCAGCAGCATGTCATAGTGGAAATTAGAACGGGCTATCATAATTGAATGCTATATAGAATTTCGTGTTTGTGCTGTTGACCGTTGAGGAGTCCCCTCGGTGGAAGCCAACCCTGGGTGCAGCAGCACTGTCGCTGTGAAAGTTAGAACGGGCTATCATATTTGAATGCGTATACAAAATTGTGTGTGTGTTGTTGACCGCGGAAGAGTAGCCTAGTCGGGAGTCGATCCTGGGTGAAGAATCAGGTGATGCTCAACATAAAAATGCATTGCCATCAGAACTGAAACAACATGTAAAGTTTCAACTTCATTGGATAAGAGGAAGTGGTTATAATTCAGCTTGAAAGATTAGACCTAAACAAACATACATATATACTAACTAACGTACATTGCAAGGTAAATAAAAGCTTGTAAAAATGATCATCAATCTTTAACTTCCAGGTCGTAATTTTGATGGTCGTCGCCGCGGCTTATGTTGCTCCTCAAAATGAAAATCTTTTCGATCAACAAATCGTCCGCTACGACACCAACAACGATGGACATGGCACATACAGTTTTAAGTATGTAGGTATGATTCTGTTCGTTTTTTTAGCTAACGACACAATTTGATTTAACTTTTTTTTAAAGATATGAATTGATTGATGGTACAAAGCGCGAGGAGAGAGGAGAGCTCATAAACGCTGGAACTGATCAGGAGGAATACGTAGTGCAAGGGTCATATGAATGGATCGCCCCAGATGGAACAACATGGACTGTAACCTTTACAGCTGATAAAAATGGATATAGAACGAAGGTAGAGTCGCAGACACCGCCTCCAATAGTTGGTGCATTTGCTCCGGGAGTCGTTGCATCATTATTAGGTTAAAACCTTTAATAATGAAAATAGGGCTAAAACCTTTAATTTAATAATAATAATATTTTGTCTCTTAGATCTTAATAATTACTGTATGATTAATTGTATATTTTTAACTCTGTCAAAAAAACGTGTCCTATTCTTTGCCTTATAACGGGGTAAATCGATAATCACGTAACTTGCCAGAAACGTCGGGAAAAACTATAGTTTGTTTCCACGGTAAGAATACGTTTTCTTCTAATTATAACATCATAAAACCAAGAAAGTTTTAAAGTTACTGAAAGTATTTAGGCATATCGCTTGCAGGCAATCGGTTGGGAATGGTGTTGCGTTCGAAGGACCACCACACGAGTATATTATCATTGATTATAAAGTATAACAAATCAATGGTATTATTACAGGAAGATATTTAGAAGGCTTTTATTCAAATAAAGATAGCAAAGAAAGAAGATCTGAGCTAAACAACTTCAATACAAAAAATAAACAAAATTTCAGTTTACCTTTCACGAAAAGTAATACATACATACATATATGAAAACCCGGAATATTCTATTTTATTTTATTTTATTCTGGAACCAAACAGAACTACATACAATGCAATAAAAACGTATTTAAAAGTGACAAAAATCCATCAATGTGATTCCGAAT
The DNA here is from genome assembly GCA_944548615.1 of Micropterix aruncella. NCBI lineage: Eukaryota > Metazoa > Arthropoda > Insecta > Lepidoptera > Micropterigidae > Micropterix > Micropterix aruncella. The sequence continues at coordinate 4,253,437 of OX155956.1, read as the reverse complement.
ATATAATGTATACAACATGAACGCAACATAATTTTATATTGTTTCCGATTGAGAATGGGGGGAAACAGGATAGGATGTGAGGTGAAAGAAAGAGACAAAATAGATATAAAATCATTATGTATGTATGTATATAAATACATTTATATTTAATTTTAGGTGTGATATATAGGTATTAAAATGAATATACTTGAGATAAAATTGTGTCCAAGAACCAAATTAAATGAAATTTAATATGTTTAAATGTTTTGTGATAATCTAGATAAACTCTAGATTTTTTTTATCGAATTCTTACAAGAGGTTTCAGATGAGTGTAATATGTCCACGTCATCAAATATTATAATGTTGCCTAAAGCGTTAAAAAAAATGAATAATCAGTTCAGTGATGCGTTAAAGGAATTCTTATCAGAAAATGTATTTTATTCCATAAAAGAATTTTAGATTTGTTGCAGACTGAACAAAGAAACATGATTTTGAAAATGAAATTTATTTCAATGTAATTTTAAAGTTAAATACCGGTTAATTCTTTATTGTTTTATTGTTAAGATTTTTGATTTTCTATTTTCGATTCAGATAATTTATATTGATTTTAATATCTAATATAGGTGCTTTCATTTTAAAACTCCTAAATTTTATTTTATCTAGCGTGTTTTTTATTTTTTGTTATATTATGACAATGTATTATTTATTCTTTTAATTATTGACTATGTTTGAACTTTTATTTTTAATGTTATTGCTTAAAAATAACAAAAAGTTAGTTAATTGCGTAACAAAATTTTATTATGTCTTAATATTTACTGTTTTTCTATTTTTCCGTCATTTTTTTTGTTTTAGTAAAATAATTTTTATACCCACCTGAATTAACCTATTGATACCAAACCTAATTCATTTTGTACTATTATTATAATACGTGTTTTTTTTAAATTGTTAAATCTTTATTATCTTTATGCAACCATGTTGTAAAAAAAATATTGTACGCCCAAAAGGCAGGTTTTGCGGCACTGAATAATTGTAAAACTCCATGTTACTACACCGCAATCACAATAAAATGAATTGAATTTAATAGTGGAAAAAGATTTTTAGATTTTATTTTAGAATGATTACTTGTTAATTTGGTTATTACTATTGTTTTTTCGCTTGTTTATACACTTTTTCGTGATTATTTGATGTTAATTATTTTGATTTATGAGTCTTTTTTTAATTTTGATTATTTATACACTATTTAGGATTTTATATTTGGTTTTTGTTTTACCCGATTTTGTCAATTTTATTTTAATTTAAATAAATAGTGGTTTTCATTATTAGTCAACCAATTGCGTATTATTTTTGCATATCGTATTTGATAGCCAAGAAAAGTGTGTAATGGACATTAAAAAAATTTCGGGTAATTTGAGTTATCTAATATGTATAAGCAATACCGGCGGTCGCACAGAAACCGACTCATACCTACGCAACTACAAAATTATAAGATTATTTAGTTTGTAATGTGTATAAATCAAGATTATATTACCGTTAGGAAGAAGCGAAAATGTAAGTATATAAAAGTGTAAGCAGCGCAACACCATACCCCATTTTAAGCACCATTAATTCTAAAAGAGCAAATTATACAAGAAAACAATATGTGAATTAACTTTACGTAAGCTTTTCTACCATTTAGTGTATTCTGCCGTGACAGATACAGTACGTAAAGGACCATCATGATTGCGATTCTCACATCAATGGCCCAAAAGGCCGTAATTAGCAGCTTTTCTTTGTCTTACATAAGTTGGAACGCCCAATTGATTATTTTACTTTGATACGAGGGGCCTCACTGAGAGTTTCCGAAATGAATAAGAATAAATGGTCGTAAATCAATTTATTGTTTTCCAAAATATTCGCCGTGAGCGTTAACCGCTGGAATGCTAATACCACCGATTGGTGGTTTTTCCGATGCGACAATCCGCGGGCGGCCAATCTCCGTATTTATGCAGCTATGTAAATATATGCGAAATAAGTAGCCTTTATTGAGTAAGCCACCACTATACATTAGTATGCGTGCACTAACACCCCCTACAAAGAAATTTTCGAGGGTTGAAAACATGACGTCGTGAGTTTCATTCCTATGGCTAGCTTTCTAAAGATTAATATTACTTTTCATACGTATAAACTAACTGTCCTAAGGGGCTCTCTAGACGATTGCGTCACGGGCTGGGCAGGGATCGTAAACCGCAAGAAACAAGCAAATATAATAATATATTTTTTATATTTACTAAATATGCCTAATTTTGTAGTTTTATACCAGGGAGTCACGTCATTCATCAATCAATTACTTCTAATTATCATGACTCCCTGGTATAAACTACAAAATTACGCATTTTTGGTAAACATTTGAAAAAAACATTTGTATTATTCCTGCTGTTTACTATCCCCTCCCAGCCAGCGACGCGATGCTTGACAAGCATGCTTGATCGTCTAGAGAGCCCCTAACATTTATTCTACTTCACCGTGGTGACCTCTAAAAACTGTTCTTCGACAGCCCCCGGTGATGAAAATCGTAGACCGCGTAAATGGTTCCTAATTTTTGGGAACAAGAAGAAGCTTATTATTACTGACAAGGAATCGCCTGGCAGTAGAACTCAATTATAGGACACAGTGTAATTCAAGCGTCCTAAGCTTTTCGCACCAGAAAAAACCTTACAAAAAAGGCGGCGTGCGTTATCTAAACAGTAACGATCGAATCGCAGCGGAGAGGTGGTTACGTTCGTAACTCACGTATATAAATCAAAATGCCTTTCAAGTGAGTAAGATTACCATGAGTATATAAACGAAGATATAACCAAGATAATATTTCATTTTTCTGTTGAATCTTCGCAAGGGCAGGCTAACGATGAAAACGGTGCGTCCACTAATTTGAAAATAATTATAGTGTAGTGCAATTGTTATGTAGTAGTAGTGGTAGGCAAATAGAGTTGTCAACTACAACGGGCGAAGCCGTCACCCCAGTAAGTTTTAACGATTAGTCGTTCTCTCTCCCGTGAAGTGAACGCATAAGACTTGGACAAAACAATCCACCGACAAGCTCTGCCACATGCCCGCAAGTTAACCGCGAGATAACTAAGGTGTTACCCAGCAGGCTTACACTCACGCCCTTACTTCCAATTACGACCAGATTACTCCGGTCTCTCGACTGATTACGAGTCAAGGTCGCTTGCGCGGCCCTCTTCCTTATGAAGCGGCGAAACGGTGTAAACCGAATCTATCGCGGACCACGGCATCCTTTGCCCGGCTGTTCACCCAGGATCGGGTAGCCGATGGTCGTTTCAAGAGCAGTCGCCGTAAGGTCCACAACCACTTCCGCTTTGTAGGAAACAGTACCGCTTCCGTACTCCCCCGACTGTTAGTCAGAGTGCACAATCGATTGGCTTACGCCGCAAGGTGCGCAGACCGTCCAGGAGCGCCAGAAGGTTGATTCCAAAGGGAAACTAGCCCTAAGGCCAGCGTGCTGCCCAGGCTCGCACTTCATGCGTGGAGACCAACCCTGAATAGAATTGGTCTTCGTGGCCAACTCAGCAAGGGCCCATTAGCTCCCAAAGTGGTAGGCAGTGAATTAAGTATTATGCCCCCTCTACATGTTAGCCAATGCTTGGCCACATCGCCAATATGAAAGCGAGTCGGCACCACTGTAGCCTGTGAAAAATGTATGTAAAAAAGCAAGAGAGACATAGGCAGTGGCCAAAGTGCTAGAGTCGAATATATTTCACCGTCAAATATATTTTGAGTGAGATTTCCCCCCGTAAGCCCCGTAATCTGATTCCTATCTTTAGTGTCATATTCCTTCTAATCCTTATGCATAGATAATTGGTCATTGTGATTGTGTTTGTGGCCCTTATATTTGTCGCTTGTCTTCAGATGTTTTTTCTTCATATATAATTCACTCGAACGTGACTTCATGATTACTGCAAAAATGTCATGATTTTATGAAATCGTTTCTTTTCTACGGAATAGTGTTAGCTTGCTGCGAATGAAAAAGCCTGGGATGCCAATACACAAACCACCACAACCTCTTGTTAACACGCTTTATTAGGTCGACCTGTATATAACTATGTAATGGAATCTAAGGTAACTAATTTAACCATCTTCCAATGATCGTAGCGTCATGAAAATTGGCAGCTGTATGTAGTTCTGACGACAATACAATAATATGGTACTGTCGAACTGATCTGATGATGGAGTCGGAAGATATGAACTGGAACTTCATGATGGAGCATCGTATCATAGCTGTGTTTGGACTTGTTAGAAAAGTCTTGAAATGAACTTTGACTACGATTAGGTTTCAAGGTCTGGTGATGAAGCCGGAAGACAGGTACTGGCATTCCATATTTTTTGGTTTTTACGTGCATTTATAAAAGCGTGTTTTCAGTGTTTTTTTTTAAAACTATTTATTTATTACCACGCTTTTATTAGGTCGACCTGTATGTAACTAACTATGTAATGGAATCTAAGGTTACTAATTTAACCATCTTCCAAGGATCGTAGTGTCATGAAAATTGGCAGCTGTATGTAGTTCTGATGACCATACAATAATATGGTACTGTCGAACTGATCTGATGATGAAGTCGAAAGATATGAACTGGAACTTCATGATAGAACATCGTATAATAGCTGTGTTTGGACTTGTGAAAGTCTTGGAATGAACTTTGACCACGATTAGGTTTCAAGGTCTGATGATGAAGCCGGAAGATAGGCACTGGCATTCCATGATGGAATATCGTATCATAGCCGTGTTTGGACTTGTTAGAAAGGTCTTGTAATGAACTTTCACCACGATTAAGTTTAAGATCTGATGATGAAGCCGGAAGACAGGAACTGGCATTCCATGATGGAATATCGTATCATAGTCGTGTTTGCACTTGTGAGAAAGGTCACGTAATGGACTTTGAACACGATCAGGTATTAAGGTTATAACAAACCTTTTTTGGTTTTTACGTGCATTTATAAAAGCATGTTTTTAGTGTTTTTTTTTTAAACTATTAACTTATTACAATAAAGTTATTTAAAATCGAATGGAGGAATTAAAATTAATACACATATCAGCAAAAGTGACAAAGATGACTGTAACAAACTTTCTGCACTTAGCCATATTTTTATTGTTTCTATTTAAAGATCTCTAATTTAATTTTCAGGTTGTATTTACTGGGATTTTTATACCATTCTCGGCAGCTCCACAAAACCAGTTCAACCTTGAAATTATTCGTTACCAAAATGTAAGTGATGGCATTTGCTAATATATATTCAAGTAAGTGAATATAAGCAAAAATAACAAACAAAAAGACTAAATATTTTGATTTTAAATCTATTAACAAATATATGCCTCAAAACGCCAAGAAAGGGAAAAGCTGAGGAATGCTGGAACAGAACAAGATGAATATGTGGGACAAGAGTCCCACATAACAGGACAAGTCAATGGATGGCTCCTGATCGAAATATTTGGAACGTGACCTTTGTAGGTGATAAAAATTGATATCAATCAAATACGGTGGAGTACCTTACATGTACTCGTACATATATATGTATAGAAGGGCGAAGTCGACTACAACGGGTGAACCCGTCATCCCAGTCTGGTATAACGATATGTTTTCGCTCTTTCAGCCGTAGGATGAACATAGAAAACTTAGAGACAAGACAATCTACTTTCTAGCTCCACCAAAAAGCCCGTTAGAGGCCAACCCCTTGAGAGGCCAACGCAGAGAGCCTTGCCCCCTAAATGCCAGTTTTGGTAGGATATCTCCGTCTGGAGTTAACCTTCAGGTTGCCTCCGTCCTCCCGACTGGTTACGGGCCCGAAGTCGCTTACGCCGCCTCGACCTGCTGTATTACAGCGGTAATTCAATTTGAATTTATCGCGGACCTGAGCGTTCTTTGCCCGTAGTGCCACACGGGATCGGGTGGACCAAGATCATTTCAAGAGTAGAATAACAGCAGGCCAACATCCACCCCCGCTGCTTAGGAAACAGTCTATTTCCATAGTCTCCAGAGTCCTTCAGCAATTAGTCAGAGTGCACAACCGATTGGCGTCGCCGAACGGTGCGCAAACCGTCTAGTAGAGCCGGGATATAATCCCGCCAGGAGAAACCAGTCCACCAGCTATGAGGCCTGAGGCCTTACCCGGGGTAGCCTTGCGTACGAGGAGGCTTCTGAATAGGAGCTGAATCGTGAGTTGGGCCAATCCGAGAACAAATTGAATCTTGTGGCCCAAGCTGCACGAAACCGTTCGCTACCCGTATCTAGGTGTAGTAATATATCCGTCAAAAACTTTGCGACTCATGGCAGTGTGACTAGTACAACAGTCATGAGATGGCGGTCATCTCTACAGCTACATCTTTCCTTTATATATTTTTCATCCAGCGTATCTGTGTTCTTACTGGTGAGCTCTTTCACGAATTAAAAATAAAGCAAAAGCCTTTTTTCGTATGTTTATCAGCATCAGTTCTTTTGATTGTTGTTGTTTGTTGTATACGTTCGTAACTAATTCAGAGAAAAACATTGTCCTATATTTTTTTGTAAATGTTAGTATCAAAGCCACTGAAATCTTGTTGTTACCGATAAAGTTCGCATGGCAGAAGAACCGCAACGACAGGATCGCCTGGCAGTAGAACCCCATTATAAGGCACAGTGTGATGCCCGCTCCATTACGTTGGCCAATGCTTGGCCGCATTGCTAAGACGAAAGATAGTCTGCACCCCTGTGACTTGTGATAAATGTATGGAAAAGAGCGAGAGGACATACGAGGGGAGTTCATTATGTTCTAAGCCTAACGTACTTGTAGGTCGTAAACGCCTAATTGTACATTTTTTTCGACGTAGTTTCCCTGGACTGCAATGCAATTAGTACTTCTATTGGTAGTGCGTCGGATTCCATCACAGAAGAAAGTTTTCTCACGCCCATCAAGCCATGCCTGAACGACGTACTTGACTTCATCATCGTCGTCGTAATCTTTTTCCTGTTGAAACAGGAAAAAGTTCCCAGACACCCTATTCACCAGACCTGACAACGAGTGACTAATTTCTGTTTTAGCTACTAAAGAAACAGTTACGTGGTTTACATTACGACGACGATGTTGAAGTTGTAACGGACCTTAAGTCCATTACATGCGATCAACAAATGCATCGATTTCCAGTGAAATCTACTTACACAATTCAGCTATTAGACTAATGTAGCTATGAATCAGCACAATGAAACAATACTTTTACTCGGAATGCATCTTTTGACGGCCTATTTAAACCGGCGAAAAAGCAACCAAATTATCATTCCCCGAGTGATCACCTTCCCCCAAGGTTGCGACGGCATTCGGCACTCTCTCTCACGAGTTAGGTCGACGAATCCGGCTCCTTGGTTTCCTTTCCTCATTCTCCCTGAGTCGAAGCATCAGTCTGTAATCCCACAGACTCGAGCCATGTCCAGTACAAGATACCAGGAGCACACATACAACCCTCATCCGTATATTCTCGTATCCGCAGTTGCGCATCTATACACTCGAGTCAACGTAAACTATTCGGCAAGCGTTATAACTGGCAATATTCAAACCTTCGATCAATAAATTCCTTTCAATACGGAGATAACTCGTAAGTTGACACCACCACCTCACACCGAACAATTTGGAGTCTTGTGAGGGGTGATCCCTCACAGAGTCAAGGATGCCGTTCCTGCGTGGTTTGATGAGTGTGAGGAGACCTTCTCTCTGATGGAATCCGACGCCTCGCCAACCAAAGTACTGTTGCTTTGAAGTCTAGAGAAAGAAACTACGTCGAAAAATGAGTATGTATTATTAGACGTTTATAACCTACAAGTACGTTGGGCCTAGAACATAATGAACTCCCCTCGTAGCAGTGGTCAAAGCATTGGTCAATGTGTAGAGCGGACAGATAAGTCAAGCGTCCTAGCCTTTTCGTCACCGCGCGCTAGGAAAAGATATGATTATCTTGAGGATATCTGAGATACCGTTTACAGTAACGACCAAATTGCGGCGGAGAGGCCTCCGTATTCGTTTTTCGTAGGTTGTCACGTTGGTTAATTATATAAATCAAATTGCCTTTCAGGCGAGGAAGATTACTGCGAGTATAAAAGCGAAGATGAAGTAAAAATGTATTTCATTTTTGTGTTGAATCTTCGCAAGGGCAGGATAACCATGAAAGCGGTGCGTCTACTAATATTAAAATAATTGTAGTGTAAAATAATATTAGTGGTAAGTAGTGACTTAAGTATTACATCGCTCCATAAGAAGTTTGAGGCGATTGGAGGTCAGAGACAACTAGGGTTGTCGACTACAGCGGGCAAGCCCGTCACCTCAGGAAGTTTTAACGATTAGTCGTTCTATCTCCCTGGAGTGAGCGCAGAAGACTTGGACAAAACAGTCCACCGGCTAGCTCCGCCACAAACCCGTGATATAGCCAGGAGTGTTACCCGGCGGGCCTACACTCACGCCCTTACTTCCAATTGTGACCAGAATATGTGACCGAGGTCGCTTGCGCGGTCCTCTCCCTTACGAAGCGGTGAAACGGTGTTTACCGAATCTATCGCGGACCACAGCGTCCTTTGCCCGGCTGTTCACCCAGGATCGGATAGCCGATGGTCGTTTCAAGAGCAGTCGCCGTAAGGTCCGCAACCACCCCCGCTCTATAGGAAACAGTACTGCTTCCAGACTCCCCCGACTGTTAGTCAGAGTGCACAGTCGATTGGCTTACGCCGCACGGTGCGCAGACCGTCCAGGAGCGCCAGAAGGTTGATTCCCAGGAGAAACTAACCATAAGGCCAGAGTCCTACTCAGACTCGCACTTCACGCGTGGAGGCCGTCGAATAGGTGTTGACCCGTGAGTGTGCCCAACCCTGAACAGAATGGATCTTCGTGGCCAACTAAGCAAGGGCCCATTAACTCCCAAGTCAGAGACAGATGGCACTAGTGAAAGAGGCGTCAGCTTAAATACAGTTGTCCCAAAACTTTTATATAGCAGAATTGACATTTATGCCGACACTGAAGCAAGCAATAAAGGCACATCTGATCGTATTCTGTATGATTTCGCCCAACTTGGGCTTAGATAGCGAATTGTTTCGTGCAGCTTAAGCCGCAAGATTTAATTTGTTCTCGGATTGGCCCAACTCACGATTCAGGTTCTATTCAGAAGCCACTTCGTGTGGAAGGCTACCCCGGGTAAGACTTTCGCGTCTCAGGCCTCACTGCTGGCGGATCTGTTTCTTTTGGTGGGATTGCCTCCCGGCGATACTGGACGGTTCGCACCGTTCGGCGACGCTAATCGGCTGTGCACTCTGTTTAATTGCTGAAGGAGTCTGGAGAACATGGACACATACTGTCTCCTAAGCAGCGAGGGTGGACGTTGACATGTTGTCATGCCATTATTGAAACGACCTATAGGCCACCCGATCTCGAGTGGTATGATGGGCAAAGGTCGCCCAGTTCCGCGATAAATTCTAATTGAATTACCGCTGAAATACAACAGGTAGAGGCAGGATAAGCGACTTCGGTCCTGTAACCAGTCGGGAGGAAGGAGGTATCCTAAAGGTTAATTCCAGACGGAGATATCCTTTCAAGTGGTAGACAGGGAGCGAGGCTGCCCGCTAGGTAACTCTGTCGGGCATGTTGGCATAGCTAGACAGTAAATTTGTATTGTCTCTAAGTCTTCTCCGCTCATCACGAGGCTGAAAGAACGATCACATATCGTTATACCAGCCGGGGGTGATGGGTTCGCCCGTTGTAGTCTCACAGAATAACTTTATTCTCAGTATTTTTATATGACTGTTACATTACATTACATTACATTTACGTCATGTCCAATTGGTGCCTAAAAACCGCTCTTGGACGTGACAAAATATTTGTGTTACGTAGTAAGTCTCATTACTACTTCAATCTTTACTTAATATACATATGTTTCCAAGGATTTAGCTATTAGATAGATTAAAAAAATAGTATCTTAGAAACATTGGAACCTACTAAAAAATATTTGTCATAACATCTTATTACAAAACAAATTAAAGGCTAATTAATTAAAATAGTTAATAATTCTAATGGCTACATACTAAAGCCACTCAACACAATAATTAAAATAGTCAGCTAAAACTTCGAATAATCAAAGCAGAAGCCTAGCAATTGAAATAGCCAATAATTCGAATATATATGTACATACTAACAACTGGACATAGTAACATAAAAAGTAGTAAGTAAAGTGTCAAATAATCAATCTAAAGCTAAATCTTACATTTAAATACTAAAAGTACAAATAATATTATCATTCAAATTGGTACTATTTGCAAAGTCATGGCAATTGAATTCGGTCAGATTATAGAAAGTGTGGCCTATCAGCACCTCCTTAATTATTTTTAAAAATTGTATCTCCTCCAGCTGTTTGATAGTTGTAAGGAGTAAATTGTAGAATTTAGTGCTAAGGTATAAGTAGCTCTTCTGTACGTTTGCCAGTCTTGTTCGGAGCATGCATAAAAGGGAGTTACAGCGTGGTGAGAGTGAATGTCCGCTCTAGTTGCAGTTTCTGTTAGGGGCTGTCTGGCATACAGTTCTGGTATACATATATGAACGCCGAATACATGGTCATTATCTTTGCCTTCTTGAATGAAGTATTCTCTGCATGAGGTCCTGGGCGTTAACTGATACAGGCTGCGCAGTGCTCTTTTTTGCAAAAGGAAGATTCCTTTACTGTTATTTTAGCTGAATTTGTTATTCCAGATAAAACGTTGTAATTATTAAATCAGTTTATTTTTCGAACGAGGTATTATACCTGCTGTACTTACTTCATTATGTACCTAGGTGTATTCGTTCTTATATATGAAGGAATATGGTTGAAGACAAATATGGGATAAGAAATTTCAAATGTATTCTTCCGTAGATTTTCTAAAAGGAGGAACGAATAACTCCTTTGTAAATGTCTAGAATTATGTTTATGCTGAAGATAAATTTTAAAATTATCGTCGTCGAGAAATTGCATAATTATGCGAAAAAAGTAATGTAATAACAAGTAATATATGACAAGTCTAAATAGACCAATTTCATTGTTTCCAAAATGTGCCCTAACGCTCGTTGGAATCATTATTTAAAAAATTATGTATTGTATAGCCGTTATCCGATCTAAATATGTTTTTAACGTATTACCATATGTGGTAAATCCACAGCTGTGTTTTAATACAGTTTTCCAAGTTAAATACCTTGTCGATTGTTAGACGAAGTTATTTATTTTAATCTTCTATACATTAAAGGCCGTGTGTCTGTGGAATTTGAAGGCGTTCATCTAAATGTAATTTAATACAGATGCTACTCTTCTGTGATGATGTCCATATAATTGTTATTGCGAATAAATATTGTACGCCTTCATTGTGATTGCGATTAAATTTAGTACCCATAGTTTTTTTTACGAAAATTGATTATAGATTGCTCCGGTTGGTTGTTACATTCGTAAATTACGTATTTAGATTGCTATAGATTGCAGTAGGTATTATATTGCTCAGCTTTAAGGTACGATTTGGCTACGCTGATGAGACTGAAGAAACGAAGGTGGCGCTGATAGCACCGATGGCCAAACTAATAGCACTTTATTTGGTCATCTATACTAAAATTGTCAAAAATAGTGTTTTTTTTAACGAAAGACTGATTGATTATAAAATACCAATCGCACGTTTAGTATAGGCTAATTACATCACAGAACTAATACAGCGATATAATGCTATCTACTAGTTTATCTGAACAATAAAGTGCCTAATTGTTAAAATAAAACCTGGATATTACGATGTTAGAAATAGTTTAATTTATCAGTCCGATATTTGTTATAACAAGATTCCATTGTGCATCACACGCATAATGGAATCAGGGAGACGGTTCATCTAGGAGACGTTCAATTTAAGAAAAAGGTTCAGGATATGCTTATTAAAAACTCAATGTTTTGATTTCTTTTCTAATCTTCCAGAATTATTTTTATTACAATCTATTTTATTTTTTTATTTTCTAATTTTGACTATTTACATTAATAAATACAATTATTTTGATTATCGAAAATGGATTATAATATAAACATTTATGTTGACTATTTCTATTGCGCCATTGTTCTTGTGGTAATATTATATTTGTAATACCTTTAATTAGACTATTTTATAACTGACTCTTTGTTTTGATATTTTGACTATCTGCAATATTTTAGCAGTTCAAGTTATTTTTTAAAGATTGTAAATATTTATTATAAATTTATTTATTAATTGTTTTACAATTTAAAGAAGTGCTAACATTTAAGAAATGAATTATACCACATAAGGTATAAAACCATAAAAATATAATTATCTAAAATTAATTTGAATTTACCAAGAGTAGGGATCCTTACCAACGGGCTTATTTGCAAAAAAAATATTAATAATTAAAACCGTAATTATTCGGATTTATACCTGTATACCGAATTAAACATAAAAATTAAATCTATATTATTATGATAATAATAGTAAAATAATAAAATATGTAAGTTATAAATGCATTTGTTATTTTATACCGCATAGGCTTTTTTAGATCGCCATCTACAGTACGCCGCGATACTGTCATATCGCAAAAGTCGACATATTAAACATAATAATGAAAAATTAATCAATTTTCAGAACTATATTTGCCATCTCCGCGTTGCGTTTTGTAGAAAAAATTAGGTTGATAAAAAACATAGTACGACGTTAATCAACATAATACGCTATATTTTCAATGTCCTTCGACCTTCGACCTTTCAATTTTCGACCTACATGCAGTTGACAATAAACGATCTTAACTTATTGCGTCTCGGACAGCTAAAGTATAGGCGAAAGTAATTTTATGAAAGAATTAATGTAATGAAGTATTAACTATAACTTTAGCTGTGAATCACGTCTCCATAATCTACCATTAAATAATTGGTTATCACTCTCTAACTTCCAGGTCGTAATTTGGACGATCGTCGCTGCGGCCTTTGCTGCTCCTCAAAATGAAAATCTATTCAATCAACAAATCGTACGCTACGACACCAAAAACGATGGACATGGCACATACAGTTTTAAGTATGTAGGTAAGATCCTGGCCATTATTTCGTTAGCAACTTCGACACAATTTAACCTAACTTTTTTTTAATAAGCTATGAATTGGTGGATGGTTCAAAGCGCGAGGAGAGAGGAGAGCTTTTGAACGCTGGGACCGATCAGGAGGAATATGTCGTGCGAGGATCATATGAATGGATCGCCCCAGATGGAACAACATGGACTGTTACTTTTACAGCTGATAAAAATGGATATAGACCGAAGGTGGTTTCACAGACTACAATACAGACTACACAGGCTACGATATACGCTGCAGTGGCACCAGGCGTCGTTGCGTCATTATTAGGCTAAAAGCTTTAATCTCGTTTCATAGATGTTAATTAATTAATTGTTGAATACTAAATTGTTTATTTTTAACACTGTAAAAAAATCGTTGTTCTCTTTTATGCTTGACAACGGGGTAAATCGTTGATCACAAATTGCATGCGAGTTCATCGATTTTATCTTGTGATTAATCGAATATCGTGCATAAAAAAACACATTTTAAAAGTAAACACACGGAATGTGCATTTAATCATTTAATTATTTAACGGATTTACAAAGCATATGCCTCATACTAATATTCACATATTTTATATTTCTTTACAGTCATTCATTCGCCGTCCATATGTGCATTAGCATATGTATATGCAATACTGTATGTGCTGCTACCGCCCAACTAAGTGTCAAGACTTGTTCCTAGGCAGCGTGCTCTTTAGTTTTATATGTGCATATATATGTCAAGTTAAAAGCATTTATTTTACTATTATACCCATTAATAATAAGTTATAGCTAATAATCACAACAATAGGAAATAATTCATATAGATTACTGAAAATACATAATCGTATTAAACTAAATAAAAAGTTTAAATATTACTTAATAAAGGTAATAATAACAAATAATCATACAATAATAGTAGCAGACTAAAATAAATATATAGAGTTGTCAACTACAACGGGCGAACCCGTCACCTCAGGAAGTTTTAACGATTAGACTTGACTTGGATAAAACAATCCACCGCCAAGCTCCGCCACATACCCGCAAGAGGCCAACGCCTAGCCAGGAGTGTTACCCAGCGGGCTTACACTCACGCCCTTCCTTCCAATTGCGACCAGATTACTCCGGTCTCTCGATTAATTACGAGTTCGAGGTCGCTTGCGCGGTCCTCTCCCTTACGAAGCGGTGAAACGGTGTATACCGATTCTATCGCGAACCACGGCATCCTTTGCCCGGCTGTTCACCCAGGATCGGGCAGCTTATGGTCGTTTCAAGAGCTAAATAAATAATAATAAATAATATTTATTATTAGAAAATATCTGTATATTTTGGCGGGTGTCATTTTTCAATAAGGAATCATTTTTGCACAAGACTCAGACAAATATAACTTTAGTTCTTCGCCTAGGATATTGAATATCCTGGGGCTGTGTACACAAAATGCCTGTGTCCAAAGTGGTCTGCATTCGGGGGAAGTCGAAATGAATAGCTTTATATTACCGCCTTCAAATTCTTTGATAGGTTCTTGTTGTGTTCTCTAAATTCGTTTGATAGTGACAGAGTGCCGCTTTCACGTAAAGTATGGTACGTTCAGCATATGATACTCTTTCTATAGGTCATCTGAGGAGTATATCCAAGGATCTCTCTTTATAATTTTCATTATTAATTTATGGGCCCTGATCAAGCGCTCCATGAGAATTTTCTCTCTACCGCCCCCCCCCCCTCCCCACTATTATCTCGTAGGTTAAGATGGATTGGCACAGTGACGCGGTGTCGATTACAACGGGCGAACCCGTCACCCCAGGTTGGTATAAAGATGATTGTTCTTTCAGCCGTGGGATGAGTGTATAAGACTTAGAAACAATATAAATGTGCTCTCTAGCTATGCCAACATGCCCGTCAGAGACCAACGCCTTACGGCGAAACACCGGGAAAGGTAACCAGCAGGCAGGCTCGCCCTCTGACCAGTTTTGGAAGGATATCTCCGTCTGGAACTAACCATCAGGATATCTCCTTACTCCCGACTGGTTACATGTTCGAGGTCGCTTGCGCGGTCCTATCACCATTACGTAGCGGCGATACGGTGTCTACCGAATCTATTGCGGATCACGGCATCCTTTGCCGGCGTCTTCACCCGGTGTCGGTTAGCTGAATGGTCGTTTCAAGAGCAGTTGCAGTAGGGTTAACAACTACCCCTGCTCCAAGGAAACAATACTGTTTCCAGATTCCCCCAGCTGTCAGTCGGATTGCACAATTGATTGCTGACGCCGCACGGTGCGTAAACCGTGCAGGAGGGCTCGTGCAGGTTGACTCCTAGGAAAAACTGGCCCGCAGGCCAGAGTCCTACCCGGGCTCGCATTTCTGCGTGGAGGCTGCCGGATGGGTGTCGACCTGTGCGTTTGGCTGACCCTACACATATGGGTCTTAGTGGCCAAGGCCCCATTAGCTCCAGATGGATTGGCACAGGGCATAGTTTATTTTATTTATTTATTTTATTTATTTATTTCATTTATTTATTTTCATTATTCAAATTACAAGTTACGAAAAGAAAATCCTTATCATAGCACACAAATATTGTATAATAAGTGTACATATTATACCTAGCTTAGAAAGGAAATTCATCTCTTTGACATATCGGTTTACCACCTCACTAGGTATGAACCGGAGTTGAGGTGGTACTAATATCGTTATATTATTTGGGCAAGTCTTATCTGATACGTGAATAAATTTAAAAAAAATTAAATGAAAGTGAAAAACATCAATAATATTATACAAACTAAATTAAAATTTATGACAATCTAATAAGTTAGATAACATAATAAATATTTTTTATATATTAGATACAAACACATATGATGAATACCATATATAAATATATATTATATAACATATATAATAATATTATAAATACATAATATCTATAGAAAGTAAACTAGTATAGTAAACTATATTAAGTGCCCTTTGGTTCAGGATGCCTCTAAGAACTTTGAAAACATCCCATTCCTTACTTTTGCCGACAATTCCATTATGTGGTTGCTCCATTGTAGCCGGTAATCAGTACCATGATATTTAATATTATCAACCTTTTTTGAGAATAACACAACTTCACTTTTTGAGCTTTAGATAATCTATGTGATTTGAGAATATACTATGGTTTTAATTGAGCTACACGGGTGGCACTTAATGTTATGTCCATTGTTTTTTGCGCATTGCTTGAGAGTAGTACAGCATTTAACCACTTTATTAATTACTCTCTAGTGTACCAGTCTTGACATTGGTTTGACAGTGCCCGTTCCGATCGACCTTTGATTATCGACTTTGAATGTCCGAATTTCATTAAAATAAAAACATGAAAAATATTTAAATAATGACGCTAAAAAAACGTTAAATAAATCAAAATACGCAAATTAATCACTGCCTTAGGTGATGTAATTCAAATTTAATGATAGAACACCTTACGTTTCTATAACGTGATTATTAGAATCGCGGAAACAGTTTAAAACATTGTGGTGTGTTCGGAGATTTAATAAGATTAATTATCCCCTTAGCGAATATACCGTTTGGTGAGTGTTTTGATATCTAAAATGCCTAATATCCCGAAAAGCCTATTTTAAGCTAATCGACAAAGTACGATAAAAATTCAAGGTCCGACAAATAATTTCGAGTGAGATTTTCTCACAAAATCTGATTCCTATCTTTAATTTCATATTCATTTTAATTCTTACGCACAGATTATTGTAGGTCATTTTGTTTTCTGGTCATTAACCTTGTCGTTTGGCTTCAGAGACTTTTTCTTTATTTATAATTCACCCGAACGTTGAGTCGTTTCGAAACACCTTTTTCTCCACTGAAACCTTAATTATACTATAATTATGGCCGAAAAATAGAAACACCCGTCCTAACTCCACGCACGTCTGGATTAGCGCATATTAGATTGCGTGGGCACTCTGGGCAACATGAGCGTAGGCTCATTCAGAGAAAAACCCGAAAGGAAACAACGTTTGGGAGCTGCTCCTTAAACGTCAGAAACAGGAATTCTGTTTCCGTACCGGCGTAGTTTTCCAATGGCAATTAATTATCGCTTGTCTTGGAATAGATTTAAAGTAAAATAATTTATCAACTATTATCCAATAATTAGGTGATAAATGATTGTATTTCGATTCGATTAATTTGAAAATTTATGAACATTTTAACTTTAACAGGGAAGCAAAACCAGAGCGCCTCACAAAAGGCGTATTAGTCGGTTAGGTATCCTTATCATTGAATAAGCTACCAAGGCTATAACTTCCAGTGACTAAAGTGACTTTGTTTTGTTTTAACGACGAGCTTTTACTTTATTCAGGTGGTCCATTTAATTTATTATACTCTGATGAATCGGACATATTTTGTCAATCAAATGCTCGGATTATTAGGGGTAAAAAAATCAATGTATTTTATTTATTAATTTGAGTTTTTCGACGTCCACATGTTCATTAATGACAACACTTTGGATCTGTCATCTGCAACGGGGGAAACCCGACACATAAGGCTGGTACAATGATATAGATCGTTATTTCAGCCGTGAAGTAATTACACAGTCCACAGTCTAGCTCTGCCAAAATGCTCGCTGGTTTCACATTCCAGTAACCTCAGGCCCTTACTACCAGATTTGGCCGGATTTCTCCGTCCTCCGGTCTGGTCACGGTTTCCAGGTCGCTTGCGCGGCCTCTACCTGACGTAAGCGGTTATTCAGTTTCAATATTTTGCGGACCGCGACGCCCTTTGCCCGCGCTGGTTACTCGGGATCGGGTGGCTGACCGATCGTTTCAAGGGTTGAAGAGGTCAGGTCGACAACTTCCCTCCGTTGTCATAGAAAACATACGTCTCGAGACCCCTCTGGTTATTCGCCATCTGGGCATTCAACACCTAGTAAACCGGATGGTGTAATAACTGCCGAGTTCCGCCCGAGGCATTCCTTCGAATCCGCGATCTTCTGATCCCAACCGCCTCCGAATGCAGGATTACAGCCTTGGCAGAATCTCACGGCTGCCCTGACAAGGTAAAATTACAATGACATTACATTAATGACGACAGTATTACAAAACCCATCCGTTTGCGAAGGACATCGCACAGTAATACAAGGTCTTTATATATACAACTATTTTAGCCTTTCCTCGTACGCGTCAAATACCAGGTGTTCGCGATGGTACATTTAAATGACGAAGCGTTTTTGGATTTGTTCGTTTCTGAATAACACTGGATAACACTGAAACAATAATTTTTGGATAACACTGGTAGAAGAAGAAGTATGGATTCTTTGTGTAAGATCGTTTGTCAATAATCATGACTTGCTAAAACTAAATAGACGCCGATGAAACAAATCCCTCCATTATGGCGGTTAGTTATTTTATGACCTTGCTTGAGTATTATTTGAATGATGTACTACATAGCGTACCTTATTTATAATTTGACATTTATTACTGAGTCTCTAGGAGAACGGATTATAAAACGAAACATCTGTCTGCTATTCAGTTGGTTAAGGCATATGATTCAAAAGCCATTAGAATCGAAATATGTGAGCAGGGTTGCCAGGTGGGTTAAAAAACCGAATAATGGGGGTGGCCTCACCTGGCAGTCTCTATGTACACGATTGTTTGGTTTACTCGGAGGAGAGGAGAGGGGTTGTTTGTCCATACCTCACCCAATCATTTCCTCCTCTCCCCCTTTCTTCCGAAATCAGTACGGTTATATTGCGCCAAGGACGGTCACAAGGAGGAATCGGTAGACTCGTTAAGGGGGCGCAGTCCCCCTTCCCGCTCCTCCTGGATACAACCATGGTTTGGTGGGCTAGCCAATTCCTTGTTTTCTCGTGTCACTGAGTGGATAGATTACATCACGTATAATACCGATAGATTTGTCGTTGATGGCGAAAGGTGTACCGACATTTATCTATGTAAAGAGTTCAGACAAATATAACATATATATATATATATATATATATATATATATATATATATATATATATATATATATATATATATATATATATATATATATATATATATATATATATATATATATATATATATATATATATATATATATATATATATATATATATATATATATATATATATATATATATATATATATATATATATATATATATATATATATATATATATATATATATATATGTGGTGCAGGAATCCAACGATACCATCATCGTCATCATCACCAGCCGGAAGATGTCTACTGTTGGGCATAGATCTCCCCCATAGAATGCCACAACGAATGGTCTAGAGCATTTTTAATTTTTTTTATTTGTTGAGTGGGGCTTTTCTAAGGTCTTTATGAGCCTTGTAACACTGCGACCATTGCTGATCTATTGTGCTCGCCACCTACTATGGTTCTGCGCTAAGCCTCGTGTCATTTAAGAACCGCAGCAGGCTTTTGGCGCCAGATTGTTTTACCTCCTCAGGTTGGAGGTAGTGACCACCCATGTGGTTGTATCTTTTACGCATCAGCGGGCCACACTCGCACATGAGGTGCTGGGGAGTTTCCTCTGCCCCTTGGCAGAACCTGCACATTTTTGTGTCTTTGATCTTGAGGTTGAACATGTGTTTGTTCAGGCCACAATGCCCCGTGAGCGCCCTTACCAGTATGCGTAGATTGTTCCTATTTAGCGATAGGGCCTCACGGGCCGTCTTACGGTCGTAAGGCTTAATAAGCGCTTTGGAATGATGCAACCCTGGCGTGTTGTTCCAGTGGTTGACGGATTGTTCTAAACACATTTGTTTGAGCATTAGGTTTGCAAGGCTTTTTGGTACGCCACAGCAAGGTTTCAGGGCCGTATAACGTTCCCTTTGCTCCCGTCCTAGCAAGTTCGTCGGCTTTTTCATTTCCCTCGATTCCTGCATGGCCGGGAACCCATCTTAGTATTACCCTGTTCTTTTCGCCCAGGGAATTCGGTAGTGATATGCAGTTTTGCACTAGCTTTGAATTAATGGTATTCGAGGCTAGTGCCGTAAGAGCTGCTTTGCTATAATAGTGGATATAGATACGGTGGTTGGCGTAGTCCTTTTGGAGGTTGATATCCGCACATTCAATAATGGCGTAAACCTCCGCTTAGAATATGGAGGCGTATTTTCCCAAGTTTACACTTCTTTCGAAGTTTGGTCGCTCTCCATATATACCACAGCCTACGTCAAGTCCCGATTTGGACCCATCAGTATACCATTTAAGGCTACCGGCCTCCCATTGCAGTTGGCTTTTTAGCCAGTCGTCTCTGGGCGGCAGTTCCACTGTAAAAAGTTTTCCAAAGTTTAGGAGTGGGAGCATGGTGTCTGATACCATGTTGAGGGTTGGATTTCACTGAGTCAAGAACTGATCTTAGTGCTTGTGAGATCCAGTTTACCTTCTCTCGGGTAAACTGATCACGCCGTCCTTTGGATATTGTTTAGTTTGGTAATCACAGTTTTCTGGTTGGCTTTGTTGCACCATACCACCGAGGCGTACGAGATTATCGGCCTCACAATGGCAGTGTATAGCCAGTGGGAGATCTTGGGGTTAAGGCCCCAGTTTTTCCCCGCCAGTCTTCTGCTTATACCCAAAGCACTTTTAGCTTTTTGAATTGTTTTATCTAGGTGGCTGTTCCAGGTGAGTCTCTGGTCGAGCGTGACTCCCAGATATTTTACTTCCTTGGAGAAAGGAATCTGCCTGTGGTTTAAGATTAGCATTTTTAGTCCACCTAGTTGACGTTTGTTGGTAAATGGCACGAGGACGGTCTTATCGGCGTTGACCGATAATTCGTTCTCTCTGCACCAATTGCTAACGATTGTTAACGCTTTGGTCTAGAGCATTCATCCATCTACTTCCTGCGACTGTGGCAATGTTATCGGTCCATCTAGTGAGGGGGGGGGGGGGGCATTCTACACTCGTCTGCAGGATCGTAGTTGCCACTAAATACTTGTTTTTATTTTTATTTTTTATTAGCTAAATGTATACAGCATATTCATTACATATTTAAAAAAAAACATTTTATAAATTAACATTAATATAGCCATTAATACATTTCAAATTAGCAAATAATATAAAGCACCTATTTAAAAGATAATATTTTTTTTATTATTTTTTTAAGAAAAAAGGAAAAAAGGAAAAAGAAGCATTTCTAAATTTAAATGTATAAGTACAATAGGGGAATGGAAATGGAAGGGAGGGATTGTTATAACACTATGTGTAATATACGTTCATAAATGGCCATACATACGTATACTATTGACATATATATACATATAGACATACATACACACATAAATACATTGTATATAATAAAGTAATAAGTAGTGCATATTTTATAAATATTTAAATTAATTATCGTTCCTGAGCTTTTCTTCGACTGCGTGAAGAAAAGGCTTCCTGTCCAGAGAAAAAATGTCAAGGTCATTAAACCTGTTATTAAAAGAGGTGAGTAACCGTATCATAGTAGAGTTGCTGAAGTGGCTTGTATTGCATCTGGGCACGTGAAACAAACGAGAAACTCGGGTACTTCTGGGGGGCACTCTCAAGGAAATACGCTCAGTTAAAGCCGGACAGTCTATTAAACCATTAATATCTATTTTCCACAATGGTTGCCGGTTTTGCGAGCTATATGGACTGCCTATTTCGTTGAGTGCCTGTGAGTTTCGTTGAATATATTTTTGAATATAAGCATAATGATATTACAGATTTAAATAGACTTATTTTATTTAAGGTAGACCTATTGAAATTGTATGTATGTTGATTATGACCTTTTAACATGTATTATCAATCTATCCATATTTATCTATCTACAAAACTGTTATATCTACCTGTCTCTCATATGGAGCAAATTGCGAGTATTATACTGATTTAAATAAAGTCACCATCCAATGTTACATTTAGTCACTACTTATACGATATTCGGAACTATTATCTAACTACATACATAATGTATTACAACAGTTGTGCCATCTTTTTAACTGTCGAGAACAGTTCGCACCACTTGACCTACAAATGCCAGCATTCAACGACCTCCACTTGAGGCGACATTCGCTCAAACTTTTTGACCTGATGCTTAACCCATTATCACGATAATTTGCAATAGCACAATCACTTCAATTATTTTTCAAAAGAGTACACGCACCGATTTTATATACAGTTTTTGTATAACTTTACTATTCTTTTCGGCAATTTGATTAAAATGAAACAATGGTTTTCAACATCTTTGCTTTTATACTTAGATAAGGACTGTCATACTCACCTTAGCAAGACATAATATAGATTTATATAAAAATAAATTTTAACAGCATGCTCTTTGGCAATAGTTGCCGATGCAAGCTATAATTTGACGTTTGCCTTTTGTGCTTAAACTTTACTACTTTTTACCTTACGACTGACTATTTTGCAATGCATTCGCTGTGAGTATTATCAATTACATATTATTGCTGTACGTTTCCATTATACAACATATTTTAAAGCTATTCCCAATTGCAATTTCCATCGAATCTTCGAATGGGATACTAACTTTGTTTTAAATATCGGTTACATATTTTGTTGATGTTATATTATTACGTTTCTGATATTATATTATTACAATAGAAAATAGCTACAAACGATTGCTAAACTTCTCCAGATCGTGATCCCAAAAAAGATCCGTATGCATATACTTGTGGATCCTGCGTTACTTCAACCTTCCGGGAAAGAACAAATATTATGTCCTTATCTATGATAATACGGCGTTCAATAAAATGTAATAATGAGTATGATGAAATTAACTTTGTTTTATTGTTCTTTTATTTATCAATATGTGATCTTTTAGGTATGTCTATACATTTGATACATCTTTTTTCTAAACATAAAACACCCTTCATACCGATCACCTAAAAAATCCTGCACTGCTGCTATTGCCGCGTCATCTTCTTCAAATGTTCAACCTCTCAGGTGTTCCTTTAATATAGAAAATAGATAAACCACTAGTGGCAAGGCTCGGTGAGTATGATGAATGTTCCAGTTACTTAAAGCCAGTTTTTTCAATGGTAGTCATCGCAATTTTGGACTTGTGTGCTGGGGCGTTATCGTTCGCAAACACGCTTCGACAAGATGCAAATAAATAAACTATTAAAAAAATATACAGGAAACTAAAGAAGATCAGTTTTGAAATATAAAAACAGATGTATTAGCGTTGACTGCCAGTACTAACTTTTATAAGGTTTCAAAGAGTTTGGACTAATTATCTATTTTTTTGAACGCTCCTCGTATGTAATTGCCGTTTTTACAAACTCACCAATTTGAACTTAAATACTATGATTTTAGGTTGCAGTCTCTAATCAAAATAAGTTTTATTTCAAAGTCATTTTATTCCTTGTTTAAAATTTGTTAATTATTTAACGGTCTCTCTTTTGTTATTTAGGTATAGCATATATTTGTGTGTGTACTCATGGAAAAGTTTAAAACTCGCGTTATTTTCAAATATGAAGTGCTGCGCGAGTGTTACACATTACAGCCCCCTGCTATCTGGTACAAAACATAAGGCAAATTTTATATTTACTGTCAGTAAGTAATAATAATAATAAACTCTTTATTTGCACTTAATAAGTATACAAAAAAGGCGAGCTTATTGCCACATGGCAATGTCTAACAGCTAACCTAAACATAGTGGTACATGCGCGCATTGTGAAAATAAAGATTATTACATAACATAGAGACAAGTGGAAGAATTTAAGACTAATAATGCCCGAGGAGAGGAAATTGGGAGAGGAACAGGAGAGAAAGGGAAGAACTGGTTACTTCTTAGAAAGGTAGTAATCCTTAAGGTGAGTCTTAAACGACGGTAAAGAAGGCGAGTTTCGTATATTTGCTGGGAGATCGTTCCAGAGTCTTGCACCATGGACACAGAAAGAATAGGAATAGAAATCACTATTATGACTCGGAATTTTTAATAAACTGTCAGAGGCTGACCGAAGTACGAGACCGTGGGAACTTAGTGGTTCAAAAAGCTCCTGGAGATAGGATGGTGTTAATTGGGTGAGTACACGATATAGGAGAGCCAGTATATGAACATTTCTTCTTTGGCGTAGTGGCAACCACTTTAACTGTGCCCTATAGTCGGACACGTGATCATACTTACGTAGACCGAAGATGAATCGTCTGCATTAATGTAAATAATGATGAGTAAGCTCTTGGTTAAATAAATGATCCTGGTCAAACACTCGTCGCCACTGTTTCTGCAGGGCAACGCTGCAACACGCACGTCAAATCATATACTAGTAAAGTTGCAGGACTTGCTGCTGGAGACTTTTCCATACCCCCCGGAGTCGCCAGAGGTTGCTCAAGAGACGTTCACTTTTTTCGGAATTTGATGAACTTTTACGAGGAAAAATAAATGTACTCGGAAGAGATAGTAAAAACGTCTTCAAAGCAATGATTAATCCTGTCGAAAAGAGTTTTATAACAGAGTCAATAACCAACTTTCTTTAAAATAACGAATGTGCATAAGAACTAGAGGTAAATATTTCGATTAAATAAATATATGTTTTTCATACAAAATTTTGCCTTGTATTTCCGTCGTAGAACCAATAAGTCATAGTTAAGTCCCTAATAAATATTAGGTCCTTACTTATAAAATTGCCGATCTATATCGAAGAAGAAAAACGACTCTATTTTTGAAATAATTTATTAAATAAATCGAAGTATGTATCATTGTTATCAATGCACTTTCGCCATTTTATAGGAACTTCCTAGATTTCTTTGCTAAAAAAGGGGAGGGGGGAAAATCAATGAATATAATAATAATAATAATAATAATACGGAGGTACGTGAAAAGCTGATTATCAGATCGGATTGAAATAGCATGCACAAGCACTCACAAGCACATTCGCACTACAGACACACACACCCACAGACACATACATACACGAACACACACATACAAACACACACATACAAACACACACATACACATCCATACACTCGCACATAGCGATTTTAACTGTTACTTTTAAATTCTATTTGGTTTTATTTATATTTTATTGTTTAGCATATTTTGTAATCCTTATATAGCAAATAATTTAAAACATCATTGGCTTTGTTACTGGTATATATTATGCTTATATGTATTTTTTATGCTGTATGTTTTTAACAAAAATAAAATAAAAAAATAAAATAAAATAACCAGAAAATATAAATAATCAAAGAAGTCAGGTATTTTTTTATGTATACAAGAACAAACAAACAACCAAATCAAATAGAAAATATATTCAAGATATGGTCAAATTCAAACATGATTTTCTAGTAATTTTATATTTCTATAAAATTTATAATAAAAACCTATGTAAACTAATTTTGCAGAATAATATTTAGGCACATTCAATTGAATCGGCATGCTCAACAACATTCAGCTTATTGAAAACATATGTGGATATCAGCTGTTGTTCAATGAATTTTCGAAATGCTTTTGTTCCTGTTAGTCTTGTGAAGAGTGCTATCTTGAAGCTAGAAATATATTCAAAAACCTTTTGAGTCTTATATTCAGACTCTTGACTCTTATATTCAACTTTTGAGTCACTACAAAACCTTTCTCAATAATCGAGAAAACTTCAGATTGGATTCTGGAGGTCGTTTCGGTCTCTAAGCAGTATAAATTCCCTGAAAGTCTCGGATGCACAGCCCTGCGTCCAGACATAACTCTTTACTGTCTATCTCGGAAGATGGCCCTTATCGTAGAATTAACTGTTCCATGGGAATCAAATATACCAAAAGACCACGAGTACAAATTAAATAAATACCATGATCTCGCAAATGCCGTCACCAGGAACGGCTTCACTGTTCACGTTCACGCAGTGGAAGTCGGCGCTCGTGGCCTGCCAGCTAAATCTCTGTTTCACCTTTTTAAAGATCTTGGTCTCTCCAGGAAAATAATCAACTCCTTCTTAGAAAAATTATCTAAAACCGCGATTTCCGCATCTCAAATTCTATGGCTTCGAAGGGGGAGTGAATGGGTGGTAAGGTGAACGCTCACATGCGGCAAGACAGCTATCTTAAACCTACCACCGCCGGTCGTTAGTCTGGAATCCACTGCTCACCCCCCAGAAGCGTAATAACACTATATGATTGGCCCGACTTCGGTCGGTGAATTCCATGGCAGCTCCGTTTGTATTTAATTTTATTTTTTATTTTATGCACCAGAAGTGCACCTAAGTTTTGA
The DNA here is from genome assembly GCA_944548615.1 of Micropterix aruncella. Taxonomy (NCBI): domain Eukaryota; kingdom Metazoa; phylum Arthropoda; class Insecta; order Lepidoptera; family Micropterigidae; genus Micropterix; species Micropterix aruncella. The sequence continues at coordinate 4,227,169 of OX155956.1, read as the reverse complement.
AAGAATTATGCCTTCATAACGTCCGTATGAATTCTGAAAGGACGATTCCTGCTTTATTTTTTGCATTTAATGTAAGATTTAGCATATAGTAGATATTTAATAATGTATTTGGCAGTAAAAGGCATTATTACACGACTGCCCAAAAAAGGAGTTTTGTGTGTTCAAGATTCATCTAAGAATATTGTCCGTTTCTTTATTTCACCATAACTTCTAAACGATGGAACCGATTAAGAAGTGTGTAGTATTGTTAGAATCTTTATGTCATCCTGAGTGTCATAAAAGAGTGTCCAACTATCCAAATGTTAAGTAAGTGTCGTCTAAATGTTCAAATACTAATAAATTAAAATAAATATATCGTATCTAGTGTCAAATAAAAGGTTTGATTTAGTATATTCCAAAAATATACATGTATCTATATGAATACATATGTAACGGCCCTTAAGTACCTTTACATGCGATAAACAAATGCATCGATTTCCAGTGAAATATACTGACAAAATTCAGCTATTATTTTGACTCGTGCAGCAACAATACTTTTACTCGGAATATTTCGGATTGCATCATTTCCCGGCCTATATAAACCGGCGAAAAAGCAACCAAAGTATCATTCCTCGAGTGATGACCTCCCCCAAGGTTGCGACTGCATACTCGGTAGGTACCCCTCTCACGAGGTCGCTCAACGAGTCCGGCTCCTTGGTTTCCTTTCCTTATCTTTCCCAGTCACGAAGCATCAGTCTGCAATCCCACAGACTCGCGCCGTGCCCAGTACAAGATACTAGGAGCACAAATACAATCCTCATCCATATACCCTCGTAATTGCAGTCACGCATCAATACACTCGCGACAACATTATCTATTCGGGAAGCGTTATAACTGGGAATATCAAACTTTCAATCGGTTCTACATCTAAATCGGCACAGGCTTAGTAAAGTGCGCAACAGTTTCCTTCACCAAAGCCTGTGTTATTATAACAAGGTCCCAACACATATCAGAAGTCTTGGAGAGAACCAATTAAAAAAAAATTTATTTAATGGCCTAGTCAAGAATCCAGTATATGACGAGATTTGGATAATGCTGAATTCTTATTCCAAGAGCATCCTAACGTAAAATAACGGAAAATTCATGATAATCAACTTTGTCAAAGAGCGTAATTTTAATTTTAATTTTTATCGACGACGGCTATATTGCTAGATTTGACAATTAATTTAAATTGAGATATTTTTGGTATACCCTTATCTATTTTCATGACCATCATATTATTGCCTTGATAATTATGACTACAGACATTGAGCTCTTTTTTTGATCAGCAATTTTGATTATTAGATTATTTTCTATTTATCAATGGTTTTCAAACTACTAAAATTTTGTAATAAATTTTAAATTTACTAAAATTAATTTATATTGCCACAACTATATCATTATGGTTAATATTCTTTAATTAATTACATTATTTAAAATTTTACAGGCAAAGACGCATCCAAGTGTAGGAAAGCCTACCTACTGGAGCAGAACTAAATTGTAATTGTAATTGTAATTGTTCAATAAATACCTTGTGCTTCACTCAAAACCGCCTTTCAATACGGAGTTAACTCGTAAGTTGATACCACCACCTCACACCGAACAACTTGGAGTCTAGTGAGGTGTGGTCCCTCACACATATGTAAACCTCAAATGTTTCATAAAAAACCGTAATGAAAATAATTATAAATACAATACTTCACTTTCTGTAACGGCAGTTGTGTTTTTTATCCTTTTTAATATTGTGTACTTAATTTCTACTTAATTTTTACTTATGTACTTAATTTTTCGATAAATCGTTCTCTTTTTGAATCATGGGGTAGGTACTTCTGCAATTTGCCCTCAGCGCATGTTTTGAATATATACTATACATACCCTAGGACTGTCTGGTGCGTTTCCCAATAGAAGATACGTAATGTAAGTTATTTCAGATTGAAAACAGCCATAATTAGCAGCTATTGCGGCGATTTCGCTAGCAAGAATTTAATCTTCTTCAACGCATATATTGGCGAAGAGAGCGCATTATACAGTTGATCAATATGGATGCTCCAGCTGCGATGATGATCGATAATGATTCCTGATAAAAGCGAAAGTACGACTTGCTTGTTTTGTTTGGTAACATGCCGTTATCCTTCTTATCGTAGTGTTGCCACCGCCAGATAGCACCAGCGCTGTCGATGATGTAATTATTCGGTCCGGGCTGCCTACATCGTTGTATGGAACAATTGATACATCTTTGGATTTAATTGTATCACAATTACAAAATAGGATTGAAAAAGTTGATATAAATGAAGTGCAGTTGTCGGGACCGCTAGTTTAATCTGTGTTCTGCAGGGATCGATTTAAGGTCCATTTTTGTTCATTGTTTTTATTACCCTGAAAAGTGCCCTGAAAAAGAGGGTAGTTTTATAACGCAGGATCGTCGTAAGCCTGAGAAGCGTCTGCGTGGCTCCGTGCGCTTAGGGAATCTATCTACAAGCCGCATCAGATTTTTCCGTCCCTCAACCATATGCTTAGATTACACGTATTGCATTTATTGAGCACCAATGCACTGACATTAAAACGAGTGAAATCCTAATTTTTAAAGGATTTCTATCCCTTTTTGGTTTCAGTGCATTGGTGTTCGATAAATGCAATACGTGATCTGAGTATGTGGGCGAGGGACCTAGAAAATTGGCGAGGTCTATTCTCTTCCTAATAAAAACTTAATATAAATGACACATAATGATGAACTTACGAACAAGAACTTATATTAAACGAACTTACGTTATTTTGGGAATAACAATAAATTGTATATTACTGTATACAATTTATTGTATATTTAATATATAGGGTCCTCATGTATATAATTTAGCTAATAGACTTAGTACTGCAGCCTTTGCTGTGAGGAAAATCAGGTAACTGACTGACTTGGGAACAAACTCATTACTTAGCTACTTTCATGGAATTCTTTGTTCTTTTGGTATCCTATTATTAGGTAGGATTTATGATATTGAAATTATCTTGGTTCCGCTAAAAAGGCTATTCGTTAGATGTATGGACTAGTTTCGAGACTAGTCTCTAGAGAGACACTCCGGTCTTCTCAAGGAAATGTATATTTTCACTGTTTCATGCAGCTTGGGCCATTAGATCCACTGTGTTTACGGATCGGTCCAACTCACGATTCAGCTCATATTCAGTAGCCTCCTCGTGTGGAAGAGTACCCCGGGTTGGACTTTCGCGTCGCAGTTTTCCCTGGCAATTGCTTCCCGGCGCTACTAGACGGTTTGCGCACCGTGCGTCGACAGCCAATTGGTATGTGCACTAATTACTAAAGGAGTCGGGAGACTATGGAAAAAATATATTTCCTAAGCAGCGGGGGTGGAGGTTGGCCTGTCGTCAACCTCTCTTGAAATGGCCAATTGACTACCTGATCCTGAATTCAGAGCCGAGCAAAAGATGCTAATGGTCCGCGATAGATTCAAACTGGATCACCGTTGAATATACGGAAGGTAAAAATCGCGCAAGCGACATAGAACCCGTAGCCAGTCGGAAGGCTGGAGGTATCCTGATGGTTAAATCCATACTAAATCTTCCAAAACTGGTAGTCAGGGGACGAACGACGCTGCAAACATACACATACATGTTCTGGGAGTCACGGAGGTGGGAGTGTGTGTGTGTGTGTGTATTTGTGTATGCTAGGGTGTATGGCTGTGTGTAAGATGAGTATGTGCGTCTGTGTCTATTTATGTACGTGTATGTGTATTTAAGTACATGCTTAATTTTAGATGTTTATTATATTTCATACTATATTGCATTTACATCCAATAATATATGTTTAATTTTAATATGTATTTTAAAAAAAGTATATTGTCTATTATTTTCTCTTAAGGGGCTCTCTAGACGATCAAGCATGCTTTTCAATCATCGCGTCGCGGGCTGGGAGGGGATCGTAAACTGCAGGATATATGCAAATATAAATTTTGATATTTACCAAAAATGCCAATTTTTTCTAGTTCTATACCAGGGAGTCAGGTTAATTAGACGTAATTAATTGATGAATGACGTAATTCCCTGGTATAAACTACAAAATTAGGCAAATCATTTTAGCCTCGTTAAAGATGCTACGTTCTTACAGCTAGGATGCTATTCAGTAAATGAAAGGTTTAATATACGTATTTTTTTAACATTATAATAGTAATTTGTAGCGTTTTGGCCTTGGCGCAGTTAAATATTTTGCTCGTTTGGAATCGTTCAGAGCTTCCAGTAATTGAACCAGTGATTAAGAATTCGTTTTGGTTTTCGCCGGACATTTATCATCAATAATGAAAAGAAAGATTTATTCACACGGTACGACTTTTGAGGGTTAGGTACGCTTGTTTGTCCTCGACCTATGTTTATTATAATATGTAAGCTATTAAACGCTGATTCAAGAAGCGTTGATGTAAATAAATATTACGGCTAATTATCCATGGTTAACTCAGCTGGAACTCCAGATTTTGGCGGTTTATCGTACATCAAATTACTGTTGGATCAAAGATTAGAATGAAGAAGAATTAGAATGAACTGACATAATGTCTTATACAAAAATAGCTGTATGTCTTACAGATATTGCTGTAAATTATATACAAATAGAAATTCCTCTTTATGTAGAACATTTATTACTTGATTTAGTAAGCCTCAATTGTAGGTCATCTTCCAAACTCAATATGAGCTGAATCGTGAGTTGGACCGATCCGAAAACATAATGGATTTTAAAGCCCAAGCTGCACAAAACCGTTCGCTACCAAAATGTGACAGTGAGAATATAAATTTCCTTGAGAAGTCTCGCAGTGTCTCTCTGAGACTAGTCTCGAAACTAATCCATATATCTAACAAATAGCCTTTTTAGCGGCACCAAGATAATTTCAATATCATAAACCCTACCTAATAATAGGATACCAAAAGAACAAAGAATTCTATGAAAGTAGCTAACTAATCAGGTTGTTCCCAAGTCAGTCAGTTGCCTGATTTTCCTCACAGCAAAGGTTGCATTTCTAAGTCTATTAGCTAAATTGAATGCATGAGGGCCCTATTGTAATATACAATATATTGTTATTCCCAAAATATGTTCGTTTAATTTAAGTTCGTGTTCCTAAGTTCGTCATTATGTGTCATTTATATTAAGTTCGTCTTTCATTAGGAAGAGTATAGACCGCGTCAAATTTCTCGGTCTCTCGCCTACATGCTCAGATCACGTCTTGCATTTATTGAACACTAATGCACTGAAACCAAAAAGGGATAGAAATCCTTTAAAAATTTGGATTTAACTCATTTTAATGTCAGTTCATTGGTGCTCAATAAATACAATAGGTATGTGTGATCTAAGCATATGGTTGAGGGAACGAAAAATCTGTTGCGGCTTGTAAATAGTTTCTCTAAGCGCACGGACCCTCAATTATAAGCCGTTTCTGATTTATTTATTTATTATTTATTTATTAAGGATTTTTTTAATGGAATGCGTTGAGTGGACATTTGTATTCCTTTAATATTTTTCATAGTTCTAGTGGTAAGTTAACTTTGTTCCATCGAAACTAAAAAAAATCGGTATTGTGACCATAAAATATTACCAGCACGTAGCCAAGGACTTCTTGAAGGATTTTGAGCGTGATGTTTCTTCGGGGAGGATGTTGACCTAATTGAAAGGGATAGTCGGCGACGAGCGTGGATGGTGAGAATGCAATTGACCGGCGAAAATTTTATGTGATTTTGTTCCGACAAGGCACCTGCGTACTAAATTTGATTTCTATAAGTCCAATATTTCGATATTGCAATGAAACTAGTGCGCCTCCTGATAGGCCGATTTCAATCACAACCTTGTCATGACCAAATGATGCTTTCCAAGTCAAATTTCATCTCGATCGGATTAAACATTTGGGGGCTATCGTGTAGGAATACACACAGATACATAGGCATAATTTTATCTAGAAAAGGTCGTAATCGTGTCAGGCGAACTCAACATAAACATTTCCGTCTTCAAACGAAAAAAAAAATTGCGCATCACAATATTTTCCCATACAAAAGTAAAGGGTAATTTTACCTAAATGGGCATTAACTGTTTTCATCGTGCCCTAGCCGTACCTTGTGGTTCGGTAAATAAATGGTAGTTAATGATAATGCAGCAAAAAATTAAAATGTGTCTTTTTTATATGGCGTTAATGTAACACGCTACATAATGCAAGTCAGAACGCAAATAAGGAGACATCTTCAAGAAAAATATACTTTTTATTAATCTATTTTTAAATGAATTATAAAAGATTAGGTGGTTGTTCTGGAGCAACAGGTATCGCTGGAGCCACTGGCGGCAAAAACTCCACTCGAGGCGTAGATATTATGACTGGAGCCACTCCAACTCCTTTTTGGGTAATGGTCGGTTGGAATCCAAGCTTATTGGCGATGAAAGTGACTAGCCACCCTTCTCCTTCCGGAGCGATGTACTCGTAAGATCCGACGATTTCGAGTTCTTCGTCTTCGGTTCCAGCATTCTTCAATTCTCCATGCTCCTCTCGTTTCGTTCCATCCGTCTGTTCGTAGCTAAAATGAAAATAATATAAGATTAACGAGATCTCACCATTTGCATTGGGATAAAATTAACAGAATAGATCATCAATTCTGTCGAATGAATGCAATAAGAAAGTTAATAAAAAAACACATTTTTAAAAACAAGGTTTTATTAAAATGCTTTGTCCCGAGCCAACCCGGGGTACATCAGCCATGTCAATGTGAAACATAGAACTGGCTATCATAATTGAGTGCGTATACAAAATTTCGTGACTGTGCTGTTGACGGTTGAGGAGTCCCCTCGTCGGGATCCTACCCTAGGCTCAGCAGCTATGTCATGATGGAACTTAGAATGGGCTATCATAATTGAATGCGTTTCTGTGCTGTTGACCGTTAAGTTGTCCCCTGGTCCGGAGCCAACCCTGGGCGCAGCAGCCATGTCATGGTAAAACATATAACGGGCTATCATAGTTGGATGCGTATACAAAATTTCATGTCTGTGCTGTTGAGCGTTGAGGAGACCCCTCGTTGTGACATTTCATGTCTTTGCTGTTGACCGTTAAGGAGTCCCCTTGTCGGAAGCCAATTCTGGGTGCAGAATCAGGTCATGCTCACTATAAAAATGCATTGACATCAGAACTAAACCAACATGTAAAATTCAAACTTCATAGGATAAGCGGAACTGATTCTAATTCTACTTGCAATATTTGACCTAAACAAACATACTCACAAACATTGCAAGGTAAATAAAAGCTTGTAAAAAACACACACTTACCTGTCGCGAACCCGTCACCCCAGTTTGGTATGACGATATGTAATCGTTCTTTTAGCCGTGGGATGAGAGTAGAAGACTTAGAGACAATCTAAATCTACTGTCTAGTTATGCTAACATGCCCGAAAGAAGCCAACGCCTTACGGCGAGGCACCGGGAAAGGTACCCAGCGGTCAGCCTCGCCCCTTGGCTACCAGTTTTGGAATGATATCTCCGTCTGAAATTAAATATCAGGATACCTACAATCTCCTGACTGGTTACAGGTTCGAAGTCGCTTGCTCGACCCGGTGATCGGTGTATATCGAATCTATCGCGAACCACTACATCATTTGCCCGGCTTTCATCCGGAATCGGATAGAAGACCGACTGCCACTAGGTAAACAACCGCCCTCGCTTTATAGGAAACAATACTGTTTCCAGACTCCCCCGGATTGCAGTCGGAATGCACAATCGTTTAACTGACGCCGCACGGTGCGCAACCGTCCAGGAGCACCTGAAGGCCCGCAGGCCAGAGTCCTACCCGAGCTCGTGCTTCTGCGTGGAGGCCGCCGGATGGGTGTTGACCCGTGCGTTTGGACGACCCTACACACATGAGTCTTAGTGGCCTTGCTGCAACAAGGCCCATTAGCTTTCAGCTGTTTCCTGAGACAATTTGGTAGACGTTGACCTATTGTCAACAACTTTTACAAGTGCCCGTTGGGCACTCAGTTCCAGTGAGAACTACGTACAAAGAGCGCCACGGGCCATCACCTATTACCTGGCATGCGAACGCCTTTCTGCTACAGCCACTATCTAACTCTTTAGCTTACTAAAATTAAGAAAATAATTGATTTTGCAACACTTACGAGAATCTATACGAACCCCGTCCGTTATTAACGCTTTCAGACCGCAACAACTGGACCACAGGTTTGGCTATAACTTCTGCAGTTAAATCTTGAGGAGCAGCTTTAATCACAGCAACTAAGCACAAAAGAATAACACACACGGACTTCATCTCTAAGTAGATATATAATTAATTAATATACAAAAAACGCAACGACGGTAAGAAGTGAAATGATACTACAGAATAAACCGGATACATCTTTTATAGCAACATATTTCGCATTTCTTACACAAATCCCCACCGTATAATTTTAGATTAAATAGATTAGATACATATGTTTTATTGTTGTCGTTTCCATAAAGATGTTATTTCTCAATTTATGACGTCTATTTACACTTGGTAAGATTATTGTCATTTTGCAATATCTTCCGGTCGTATCATCAGGCTTAATATGATAGTTGATGTGAGTTAGTGTCGTTGAGAGACGTATGAAAATATTAAAATATAACAGATACTATTTGAGTTCATTTATTAGAAGTAAGAGTTCGTTCTTTAACGTGTCAGGGTCAATATAGGACACCGCTCTCCAAAAATATGCGGCCGGGATGGCCTAATCATTTGCCTCTTGTAGGTTCTGGTGTGTGATAGAAGTTGCCAGGATCGGTAAGGTTTCCATCCTGCAGTGTTCCACATATACATATCGGGTTCTCTCTGTAGCCCCAGAAAACGAGAGTAGCTCGGCATCTAGTCACATTCACCCTCAGTCTATTGTGACTGCGTCAGGTGGTGTAGGTGAGATTGGACCCCGGTACTATCTGTTCATTAGCATCCTCGCCAAGGGAAGCCCTCCATTAAGTTATGCGATTTGATGATTGACAAGTATGAGTACACTCAAAGGGCACTCTAAGGACCATCAAGCAATTGGATTCATTTCAACTTCGAACCTGCTTCGTTCCTATTAGGCAACTTCGAGAATTTTTGTATTTTGTACAAATTTTTGAACAAATTTATTTTGCCCTATGGTTAGAAAACCTCCATGCTTCAGCTGTTTGCTATTGACTATTGCTCGCCGGTCGCACTTTGCCCTTTGTCACAGTGCTGCGACAGTGGGCAAAAATCTAAAAATACGACTAACCAATTGACGTACTTCGATACCGTTATTCTAAACAGGATAAGTAGAGACTCACTAGGACAGTCTCAATACCTGAACATGTATTAATTGCCAATTATGACTCTTACATTGGCGACTTCCAAGCACCGAACAATAATCATATGCTTGATTCATTTTGACACTCGGATAAAATGTGTCATTCAGCCGAAGTTAACAAATATTCGGTCAAGGTATGTATTATCAAAGTATGTATGTTCTTTATACTGATATTTTAATTATGGCGATACATGCTTTGCCTCTACTTCTGCGTGTCCTCCAAATGTTATCTAGATTTTATGTCAAAATAATATATTTATTACCATTGACACAGCTTAATTAAAGAAATCCAAAAATTGCCCGTAGTTTTAATCTTTTCTCGTTGCTACATTAATAAACTCTCATTGTTTTTACCATTTGCCTGCTTCTGCCTGCCACTCAGCTTTTATTTGATCAAACATGCCGACTCACAGAAATATCTTTTAAAAACGAGAAAAACAAAAGAAAATTAATTGTTTTCAGAAATATATGCTCGCTAGTGAATATCGCTGACTGCTCCGATCAATAATGAGGCCAAGCAGCAACTATGTATAATCTGTTTTGTCTAAAATTTCATAAAAAAAATTTTTTTATGTCCATATGCCGTATGGAAATCGAATTGTGGACAAAATTAAAATTTTACTTATTTGGAACCTTGCTAAAAACCAATCATTATTTAGCAAATTTTTTAAAACTTTTGTTTCGTTACTAACGTGTTCTAGCGTCCTGGAGAATTGGGTAATTACGCTGTGTATTTGTCGCAAGACAATTATTTTGGAACTATCGCTCAAGGTGAAAAGTTATTTTTGTGATAGCCTGTGCTGTAAGTATGCATGTGATATTTATTATGGCTGAATATATATTTTATTCAACGTGCGGATAGGACTGCAATTTAAATATAGTATGTGAAAATCGATGAAAATTCATGTTTTAGCACGTTTTAAGAAAAATTACCAATAATGAACGCGTAGATTTTTATATTCTACGTATCTAGGATAAAATATGTATTCTAGAACTGGTTCTCAAGATAGTCACGCCATGGGAGGATCTCGTTCGTTTAACTGACAATTGGTAAACATCTTTATTTAAACGCTACGAAATGTTTCAAGAAATACTCATAATTAGTACTATCAGTACAATCAATCGACCCTCGTTTTAAATGTAAAAATATAAATTGCTTGCCCTGGAACGGGTATATCCCAGTTGGGCAGCACTAGCCAGTGAATGAAAGAGGAAAGTTTTTGCCATTTGTTTTAATATTATACTTATTGTAAATGGTTAATTTGATAATTCCAATAAAAATAAAAAAAAATAAAAAAATATATAGTTTTGGGGGTGTCAATTACTACAGATGAACCCCCTACCCCTGGAACGACGTGCCATTTTGTCTACCATGAAGTGAGCGTAAAACTTTACGAACAACACAATCCAGAGTCAAACTGCCCGTAAGAGTTCATCGCCTTATCGCGAGACACTGGGAAGTGCCCACCACCGGGCTTTCTCGCACCTTTACTAACAGATTTGGACTGATTTCTCCATCCTCCAGTCTGGTCACAGATTTCAGGTCCCTTGCGTGGTCTCTACCTGACTTTAGCGGTAATGCAATTTATTGCGGACCGAAGTGCCCGTTGGCCGTCAAGCTCAAAGGGGATCGGATGGCCAACGAATCGTTTATCAGGATAGTTAATGCCAGATCAACAACTACACCCGAGCAAACGATTGCCTGACTCCACACGCCGCGAAAAACCGCCCAGTTTCGCCCGAGGTGTTCCCCAGGATCGGAGCCTCCGATTTCGTGTCTGCGACTGCATGTACTTTATTGTATAAATTTTTATTATACCCATATTTTTTTACATACATTTTATTATATATTTTTTTATTTTATAAATTTTTATAATTGAAATTTTTATTATATATTTTTTTATTTTATACATTTTTATTATATCAATTTTCCGTAGGAAAATGGAAACTAATCCAGGTAGAGTTAACAGCGGCCTTTCCAGGGTAGTCCATCTTCGAGAAGGGTACCGGCTGAACCGCGTAGAGCTGAACCGTGAGTTGAGTCGACCTAAGCTAAAACATATTCAGGCCATCAGGCCTAAGCAGCACGGAACCACTAGAAACCCATCAACATTATATAGGCAATAAGACCTTCCAAGATAATGCTACCATCAGGTACCGTGAAGTATTTCCAAACTGCACGTTATTTAGTTGTTGTTGGCCTACCGAACTCATGGTCTTACATCCGATAGCCTACCGAAGAGGCAACTATCTTGGAAGGCCCTAGTGAACTCTGCGGTAGTAGGCTTTTGAGATCTGCAGAATGCTCAGGGGAACTAACTCGAGTGACTCTGAGCGGATGCGCACGCCAGGCCTACTAACCTTTTTAAGCAACTTCGCAACCGGCGACTCACTTGGAGAGTCTCTAAACTTATGTTTCCTTAGAAGAGGAGTAAATCTTGACATTATGTCATCTACCCATAAAAATGAGAAGATCGCTTCATGATCCTCGTGATTAACGCAGATAAAGGGCGTCACAGATACAAAACGGAACACGTCCGTTTAAGTATGTGTAAGCTGACAACAGGAATTGCAACCAGAATAGAAGACTGCTAGGCCAGCTGGGATTTTCGGGGTCCCCACTGGGTGACGAATTGGGCTGTATCGTTCGTCACTGCTCGTTCGTCACAGCTCGGTTCGTCACTGAATGTATCATAATATGATTATTTTACCGAATTATATATTAATTGAAAAATTTAGCGAATATTTTAAATGTTTTATGATTATTTTTAATGTATAGCTTCTGTCTAAAAAGTTCCGGGAATTTAGAATTTAAAAAGATTCTGTTAATAATAAAAAAAAAAAAAGAAAAAATCGTAAGTTGGTAGAACTGTCTTTATTTACTCTATGCCTAGAATGCGCGCGAACTGTCAGCCATTTTGATTAGAACAGCAATTGAATTGTACACCTTAGTAGTGCGTCACGATTTTCACAATGAACCAAAGTATTGAACAAAGAGTTTGCCTTAAATTTTGTGTTGCGAACGGATTTTCGTGTGCCAATTCCCTAAAAATGTTAGAAAAGGCTTATGGTGAATCAGTTCTATCCAAAACACGGATCTACGAGGGGTACAAAGCATTCAAGGAGGGCCGAGAGATCGTCGAAGACAATTCTCGTTCCGGGCAACCTTCGACCTCTTCAAAAGACGAAAATATCGAAAAAGTCAAGGAAATTGTGCTCCGTAATCGCCAATCCAGCTTAAAAGAGATAGCACATGACCTGAACCTGAAGTCTCATGAGTCCATTTGCTCGATTTTGGTAGATAAATTGGGCATGAGACGCATCGCCGCTCGGATCGTTCCAAAGGAGTTGAATTTTCTACAACAACAGTACCGCAAACAAACTTCTTTAGACATGCTGGATCGCGTCGATTCTGATCGCACATTCATAGAACGCATTATAACTGGCGATGAGACATGGGTCTATGAATTTGATATGCAAACAAGTCAACAGGCATCAGAGTGGAGGACAAAAAACGAGCCAAAACCGAAAAAACCACGACAAAGTCGTTCAAAAGTCAAAGTGATGCTCATTGTTTTCTTTGATATTCGCGGTTTAGTCCATCACGAATTCATTCCAGAAGGACTAACGGTCAATAAGGAATATTATTTGGCCGTTTTGAAGCGTTTACGTGAGAAAATCCGTCAAAAACGGCCTGAATTGTGGATCAACAATTCTTGGATTTTCCACGACGATAATGCACCGTCGCATAGCGCAGCAATTGTCGCGACAAATATAGTAGAGTGGGGCAAAAATGCGCACTTAGATTTTAATTTGGTATATTTTTTTTGTTATAAAAGCTAGAACTCTAAAGTAGATTGATAAACATTCTCAATCTTACTCCTATTAAAATTGTATAACGTTTTCATTTCTAGTGTAAGCACCGGACTTTTGATAATTTTTTAAAAAAAAATTGGTAAAAACGCACTTTTGCCCCACCGGTGGGGCAAAAGTGCGAATCTGGTGGGGTAAAAGTTCGCAGGATTAGGGTTTAATAATTAATAATTAAAATAGCATGGCTTGTTTACAGAATATTGTATTTATTGAAATGTAATATGAATAAGTAATGTAACATCGTAATGTAGGCTACTGTAGGCCTAATTAAAAATACTTAAAAGTAGTTATAACTATATGGCAGGCCAATTCCCTACTCAACAGTTGTCACAGTAGAATTCGCCTTTGCCTTCGTAAGAGGAACATGCCTCGTGCCACCACTCTTTGCAATTTTTGCACTCGATCCAATCTTCCGTTGGAGGATCTTCGTACTCTTCCTCGCACCCTGGACAGATTGCTGCTCTCTTTAAAACCTTATTTTTGATATTTTTTTTGGGCTTAGCTTGAGTATCGGTAGAGGTCATTTTTCTTTTAAACTGTGAACCTACTGCCCTGGAAGTTTGTAAATTATTTTTAAATGGTGAGCTGGTAATTATTTCGGACTTTTGTCCTTTTCTCCTTCTTTGCTGTGCATCCTTCCTTTTTGGGAGCGGCCTGATTTGTGCAGGAGAGACTGGTTTAAGTGGCGGTGGCTTGCTGGTGGCCAAAGCATTGTTCCGAGTTTCTCCAGATGGTGAGTTTTCTGTTTGTTGAATACCAGAGGTAGATGGAGCATTTGCTTCTTTAGTTGCTGAGCCTGAAGTAGATGGGACTACATCGCCTCCTCCAGATAGCGGAATTCTGTGATTGACCTCCAAATCTGCTTCTGAGGGTATCGGTGTTTCTTTATCAAGTTGCTGCATATCTGTCACTGCACACGGTGCAAAATCGTCATCCGTAAATATCCCAGGATCAATTGGAACAATCCCACAAATCTTAAAAGCCTTGACAGCCTTTTCTACCGTAGCACTTCTGCAATAAGCTTTGCCAAATAATTCCGCTATCTGGAACTGTGTAATAACTCTTCCTGGGTTACTGACCAACCAGTTGTTGCAAGCTTCTGCATAGTAAGTTTTGAGTTCTTTAAAGAAACATCGGTCGAGTGGTTGAACTTTGTGGCTGCTGTGAGTTGGGATTGACAGCATATGAATGCCGTTATCTCGGCAAAATATTATAGCCTCCAACGACAAGTGCGAACTATGGTTATCAAGAATCAACAAGGCTGGATTGTCCTTGGTCGCCTTAATATATTTTTGAAAGTGCTTGATCCACACCAAAAAAAGGTCTGTGTTCACATATCCACTGTCGGAAATAAGCATCACAGAGGCTGGTGGTGCGCCATTCATTAGCTCTGGTTTCGTCCGTTTTCTTTTGAATATGAGTGCCGGGGGTACGTATTGTCCAGCAGCACTTATTGCACAGATGGCCGTAACTAACTGACCCCTCTCAGCTGAGCTGATTTTTCCTACAGCTTTTTTGCCAGTGGCAGAAATTACTTTTGGTACGTGATTTGGAACAGTTGATAAACCGGTTTCGTCCATATTGTAAATGTTGTCAGACGTGAACTTATGTATCATCATAAGGTCGGACAAATTACTGAAAAACACATTCAGTTGCACTTTGTTGAAACCCATGATTCTGGCAAGACTTGTTTGCTGAGGAGTTCTCAGACACAGATGATATTTCTTCATAAAGTTCAATGCCCAATCTTTTCCTGCTGTCTTAGAATCCTTGTTAAATTTATGGTCGATGCCGTTTGATTCGGCGTACTCAAAGGCTAGTCGTCTTAAATCTTTGAATGTAAGACCATAGAAAGAAGTGTCCATGTCTTTACAATGACCAGCTAATTCAACTTCTTGTTGTTTTGTAAAGGTTGCAGTGAATCGTCCGAGTTTTTCAACGCCTTTTTTTAATCTTTGTCGAAGAGCAGACTCTGTAATACCCAAATCTTTGGCGATGCCGCGATTTGAATCTCCCCTTTTTAGTCTCTTTCGAGCTATTTCCAACATCTCTGGAGTACATATTTTTCTCTCGGTCTTCCTTTGGTATTTCCTGAAACAAAATCGATAATCTAATTTAGTAAAATAATCCTGTAATTGAATTTATTGTAATTAAGGCATTATGTTTAAGGACTTATATCTGTTCTAATGCACAAACAAATAAATGAAAAAGAAATCCCAGTTGGGGTAAAAGTGCGCGCGCACTTTTGCCCCACCGTACTTTGCGCACATTTGCCCCATTAATACAAAATCTTTATCACCATCAAATGCTGCTATCTATCGGAAATATTTCTAAATGCCTTGTATGACATAACGCATAACATAAACATGTTTATTGAATTGTCCAAACAATTATTCACTTTGGTTTATATTTATTCACAATATACTATTTGCAAACAATCAAAATAATACATCAGAACAATAAAAAAAGAAGTTTACCTCATGGTTTCGACGTTGTTCACGCAAGCCGGCTGTCACTGCACATAACAACAATCCGCCATGACACCTTCTAAATGAAATTAGCGTTGCCAACCCATGGTTCACCGAAACGGAAATACTGGCACTGCGCACTTTTAGACGCCGCGCACTTTTACCCCACTCTACTCTACAATTGATCAACCACCGTATTCACCAGATTTGGCCCCGTCAGACTTCTTTCTGTTCCCAAAACTAAAATTGCCTCTTCGTGGTACCCGTTTTGAGTCCATAGAGTCCATTAAAGAAAATTCGTGGAAGGAATTGAAGGCTATACCGAAAAACGCCTACAAAAAGTGTTTTGAAGATTGTAAAAAATGCTGGCGAATGTGTGTTGCATCAAATGGGGTCTACTTTAAAGGTGATAAAATAAACATTGACGATTAAACGAAAATTGTGTATTTTATTTAATAATTCCCTGTACTTTTTAGACATAGTAGTATATCCATTTTACTTTCATTTTTGTTTTTATTGTTTATATCTTATACCTAATAATAATATTATATATTACGAAAATGACACTACTTTTGTATTTGACAAACATTATTAGGATAATAAAACGAGTTTTAGGTAAATAATACTTTAAGTATTTTTTAATTATGTTTTTAATTCTAATCTATTTTATTATTGATCTATTCAAATATAATTTAAAATTGTTGGTCTATTCGTATTATTATTATGTTATTATTATTACACAATAGAATAAATTCAGAATTAAAAGTGAAGTTAGATACCATACGAGGAAGAAAAATTATGTCGCTGATTGAGCTAATAGGAAGGAACGAAACTGAGAAATTGGTTAATTATAGTGCTGTATAAGAATACCTAACTACACAAAATTACTACTTTTATGTGTATGTATAGATGTAAACCATATGTACATGTATATATTACGATGTATAGATTATATGTATAAATGTATATATGTATAAATGTGTATGTATATGTGTAGATGTATATGTATATATGTGTATGTGTATACATGATTATTTAATATTATGCTACTAAAATATACTAAGTATATGTCATATTTGTGTAAATGTAGAGCTACCACATAAAGCAATGCTACATTATGTTACACTTACCAACTAAAAAAAAAAAAAAAGGAAAAAAGATTACATAAAAGTCTACCTTAGTACGGACATCACTTCAGCAAGGTAGTTTTTAATCTTATTAACCCAGTGCTTTAAATGTATGTAAAATATTATGAAATAAAATAAATAAAAAATATTAGTCTATTTAAAGTAATTTTAAATTTGTGTTCTTTTATTGTTATTATTACGATTATTGTTATTTGAGGAACACAACTAATAATTTATTAGGCATTTTTTATTGATATTTTAATTTTCATGCAGAATAATACAAAATAAATAATAACGTCGATTATAATTTCTCCGCGCACTGCAAGGTCTGCAAGGTTATTATTTGAGTTACCTGCCTAAAGCAATTACATCCAGTAAATAACATAAAATACAATCTGTCTATCTATCTATCTATCTATATAAATTTATAAATGTTCGTTAGTTCAAAATTGTAAATCTACAAAAGTTCTTGACTGATTCCTTCGAAATTTAAGGACAACGTTGCATTCGAATACGCGTGCTTTTATATAACTATTAATATAGTGGTATGTTACATCTGTAAAAGGTAAAAACATGGTTTTATTGGAAAACATACACACAGTCACAGCAACGCGTGGCGGGGTACAGCTAGTTTATAATAAGCTGTTGTGTGAAAAAATAAAAATGAAAATTAAATATACTCAATAATACTCATGTGTATGTAGACGAGTGCAACAATTTTGCAAACAATTCATGAACTATATACTAATCCAATCCTAATCCAATTATTGGCTGCCGTGTACTAAATATGATTAAATACTATATTTAAGAAGGTGATCAAAATTCAAAAGATTAATAAGTGCCCACCTCTAGTTTGTATTGATGAGTGAAGTGTGAAACAAAATAAAACGCAAATTAATTAGATACACATATATTGACGTCATTATGTCAAAAAATAAAATCAGTTTTGCAAATAATGATTCATGGATATGCAAATTATTACGGGTATTCATTTTATTTAATATTCGGTAAACAGTGACAACATTTTATATGACCTCACCTATTGCTTTATTACTTGAAAACGCTCAACTTTTACCCGACTGCCCGACAAAAAAGGAGTGTAATATGTTCAGGATTCTTCTATGTATGTTTTCCGTTTCTTTATTCCACCATAACTTCTAAACACTAAAACTGATTTAGAAGTAGCAGTTATTGTTAAAACCGTTATGTCTACCATACCTCAATTATAAATAGTATAGAAACGAATTTACCGCTTGAAATTTGGAGCACCCGACGTTTCGGTAACGTTGCAGCCACGGTTGTCTAGGGTAGGCGGCTGCAACGTCACCGAAACTTCAAGTGCTACAAATTTCACGCGGAAAATTCGTTTCTATCCTATTTATAATGTCAAACAACCGCGATAGTCTTCGATTTTACATACCTTAATTGTCCAAATATCAATCAAGTAGTTGTCCTAATGTCAACATATTGTATAAATATTGTTATTTGGTGTCAAATGAAAGGTCTGATATAGTATACTTCGGAAATATACATATATCTATAAGGATAAATACATAAACTACAAATGTTTCATAAAAAACAGTACTAAAATTACATATAAATACAATACTTCACCCTCGGTAGCGGCAGTCGTGTTTTTTTTATATATGTATTTTAACCATTTTAATTTAACAGAACAATGATATTTTTGTAGTTTATAAAGATAATTTATCTATACTAATATTATAAAGAGGTAAAGTTTGTGATGTTGTAGGAAGTAATCTCTGGATCTACTGAACCGATTTTGAAAATTCTTTTGCCAATAGAAAGCCACATTATTTGTGAGTGTCGTAGGCTATATAATAATCTGAAAAATGAAAAGACTTTTTCGTGGTAGTCGGATTTCCAATGTAAGTCGGAAAAACGTCCAACGAACGGTACGACTTTTTCCTTTTACTGCATATAATTTCACTTTTACTGCAGAAATGCTTAAAGAGATAAGACACTCACAAATAAGACACTCACACGAAGACACTCACAAATAACGGTAATATAGTCAAATTGGCATGCAAATACATAAATACATATGCAGTAAAAATATAACCCAACTTTTGGCAGTCAGGAAATAAATCATAGCACTCAGTACTAACCAAATCAAACTCATAATTTCATCACAAGTAAAAAGTTTTACCCCCCAACGAAATGGGCACGGGTCAGCTAGTAGATAAATAATAACAGCAATCAATAAAAATAAAAGCGTTTATTGTCTGAGTAAATATAATATGTACAGTTAATAAAAAAATAAAATTTTACATACATTTAACGCTTAAGCTACTTGATTTGTATTCCCATTTAATCAAATTATCTACTTGCTAGGAATTTGGGAGATTTTGGGTTGGAATCCTAGGGTATTAGCGATGAAGTTCACAATCCAGGTAACACCTTCCGGAGTCTTCCATTCGTATGATCCTTCGACGGAGTAGTCTTCCTCGTCTGTTCCGGGGTTCTTTAATTCTCCATGTTCTTCTCTCTTCGTGCCATCTGATTGTTCATACCTTTGACATCAAATAAAGCATAATTAGAAGATTGTTTTGTTTGGTTAGGCCCTGTCCTGAAAGCGCTTTGAGAGTAATAGTAAAAACTCATTTATGTACTTTTCCTGTACGTTTTTATTTCATTTTTTTATATACTAACTTACAGCTACGAGATTAGTTAATTAAATTGTATTATTTTCGGATTTTACCAAACCATTAGAGATACCTTGCCTATGTAGGGGTTGTAGGTACTTGATTTGTTGCTAAACTTAAATTTAAACTAAAATAAAATAAAAAAAAATGTAAATACAAAATAAAAATTAAAAAGTCAAAAAAAAAAAAAGAGTTTATGAAAATATTTTACTGTAGCCCTAATTTTGAAAATATTTTACTACAGGACTAAATTTGAAATCCTGAAGTTTTGTGGTTTGATTATTGTGATGAAATTTCGTCAACTCCTAACATTCCTCTCTCATTTCATTAACCGACTTAAAAAGGGAGGAGGTGGTTATCAATTCGGTTGTATCTTTTTTATTTATTTTTTAATATTTGTTACCACAGAACTCTGCCATTTATAAACCGATTTGGAAAACTATTTTGTTATTCGAATAAATAAACTTACAGATTGGTCCCATTCATATCAAAATCCTGTTTTGATAATGGGATCCATGAGGGATTGAGGGAACTCTGGAGGGATTGAACTGTTGGTTCAATTCCGATGAAACTCATTTATTTTTATAGTAAGCATGATCGGGTTCTGCACCCTTGGTTGGCTCCAGATGAGGGAACTCCTCAACTGTCAACAGCACAGACCCCAAATTTTGTATACTCTTTCAGTTACGATAGCCCGTTCTAAGTTTTATCATGGCATGGCTGCTGCACCCAGGGTTGGCTCCCGACGAGGGAACTCCTCAACGGTCAACAGCACAGGCACAAAATTTTGTATATGTATTCAATTACGACAGCCCGTTCTAAGTTTCTTTTTGTTAAAATTTTGTCTATTATTATTATTATTATTATGATTCCACCGTTTCACCAATCCCTTAAATCTAGGATTTAAGGGATTGGTAATCCCTTAACTTAGGTACCTCTACTGTATATTGTACATTTTTGGTGCTAGAAATAAAAATATGTTGCTGTCCGTCGTGTTCAGTTTGAGCACTGTGTCTTGGTTGCGGTCTGGTATCATGATGATGCTTGCTGGATCTATTGTGATCTATTATGCCTTTCCCAACCTTAAGTTATACATAATTATATCACACTTACGAGAATCTATAGCTACCGACACCGTCATTCTCAGTTTCTGATTTCAGCAGAACAACAGCATCTCCTGGTTGACTCCTGGCAGTCAGGTCTTCTGCTTGAGGCGCAGCAGTAGCGGCAGCGAGGACAGAAACCAAGAGCAGTACTGCTAACTGAAATAAAATAAAATAAAAATTAATAGTTTAAATAAACACTAAAAACACGCTTTTATAAATTCACGTAAAAACCATATCATTAGACATTGAAACCTAATCGTGGTCAAAGTTCATTCCAAGACTTTTCTAACAAGTCTAAACACAGCTATGATACGATGTTCCATCGTGAAGTTCCAGTTCATATCTTCCGACTCCATAATCAGATCAGTCCGACAGTACCATATTATTGTATTGTCATGAGAACCACATACAGCTGCCAATTTTCATGACGCTACGATCCTTGGAAGATGGTTAAATAAGTTACCTTAGATTCCATTACATAGTTACATACAGGTCGACCTAATAAAAGCGTGAAACATTATTTGTTTACGTTTGAACTGCTGATTTTCGAACTGGACCTTATAAACAGGCTCGAAGATGCGCAACGAGCCATCGAAAGATCAATGATTGGAGATTCAGTGCGTGATAGGATCGTATACGAGCTCATAAAACTGACAACAGTTGGGGAATAAAGGTTCTCGAATGGCAACCACCCACCGACAGATGCAGTGTAGGACGGCCCCCCACAAGATAGACAGATGAAAATTGCTGCGGACTCGTCGGATCTTGAATTCTACTAGAAAAACGATGTTATAAAGACACTTTCATCAACGCACTATTTTTTAATTTATTTTGCTTATTTTGCCTGTACTAATTGTGGTACAGTATCGAGAATTGCGTGCAGTCTATACAACACCGTGTCCTTATTTGGCCATTATTGCGGTTAGAGGGATCGTTATTTAAATTATTTAATTATTACTTGATATTTGTTATTTTCTTAAAAATAATAAAATAAAAATAAAAAAAACTCCATCCCCAGTGTACTTTTACTAGAAGTGTAACAGCACGGTGGCATAGTGGTTAGGTCGCCTGATCTTACATTGTAAGATTCCGGGTTCGATTCCCGGATAGGTCACCATTTTGTTATGATAAAATTAACGGAATTGCATTTCAATTCTGTCGATTGAATGCAAAAATAACACGCACACACACACATTTTACACGCATACATTTATACTTATCAATATGTCAAAGTAGGGTTCTTCGTGAGAAATTGTCGTATGGTAATAAACTCGCCCATTGTAAAAATTCTCAATAAAGAGTAGAGATTGCCTTTTACAAAATGAGAAATAGGTTAGTTTCGCGAGCACGATACAATGGAAAAAAAATAAATATAAAATGAATTCATTTAACAATAACTTATCGTATCGATTTTAACACACACCATCTTGATGGACTCTCCTTTAAACTGTGACTTCAAACTGAGGATACAGATGCAAATACTACTTAAATAACGCCTTCGGAGGTTTTTATAGCAAAAATCTTTTGCCGACTTACTGCAACTCATCGTTTCTCACTTCAATGAAATATTATTTGTTTATGTAAATTACGCGGTGCTAGTTGGTGAATTTTATTGCATAAAAGCTTTGCGTTATTGCAAAATATAACAGCAGGCGTATGACTATGTCGTGCTACCGATTTGTTGATATTTGATAGGGTAATTAGCAACTCCAAAATCGTCAAAGCCAAAATAATGTTAAATGTGACCTCCGGCGGTGCGGCGGATCATTTATCAACGGTATAAAGCGTGTTCTAAAATTTCCACTAGCGTAAGTTGCTGTAACAATCAAGTGTTTGCAACTTCATAGTTTACTAATTTTCTGCCGTTATTTTTATTTACATGTTTATGCCTGGATATTGTGTTTGTTGTTTTGTAAGTGTAGATATCGTTATCACTATTTGCTTAATAATTCAAAATCCTTATCTTTGTCTATACTATGATATTATGGTATTATGAAATGTAACGGACATGAAATAAAATAAAATTCAACCTAACAGATACACATTACCATAGCAACATGTATTATTAACATATTACTATGGTTTTATGAAATGTAACTTCAATTTGTATGTCGGTCAGATTTTGCGGTAATCACTCGAGACCCGCTGGAACAATTTATAAAAGGTTTTTACCAACATGTAGTTAAATATTACATTAAATGTCGTAAAATTCTAAGAAACAATGGTAATTCCAAAAAAAGTGGAATATTCGGTGTAAAGAGTATCTACATTTTTATACTTTTTAAAAAGATATATATATATATATATATATATATATATATATATATATATATATATATATATATATATATATATATATATATATATATATATATATATATATATATATATATATATATATATATATATATATATATATATATATATATATATATATATATATATATATATATATATATATATATATATATATATATATATATATATATATATATATATATATATATATATATATATATATATATATATATATATATATATATATATATATATATATATATATATATATATATATATATATATGGTTGGGATTTTTACCCGGTTTGCATAAACCCACTTAACTTGTGAATTTACGCGACCCCCTTTGTGCTGGGTAATTACCCCTTCGATTATCTTCAACGGTTTTCACCTTGGACTGTATTCAAATGGTAATCACTCACCAGCTAGGTTGGTTTTTCTCTCAGGGGTGGTTGTCTCGAACGAGTGGTGGATTCCAACCTCACAAGGAAATTAGTTCAGCGAGAGGCTTCCGTGATAGAACCTCACTTTCCTCAGGTCACGCAGGATAAGCTTCCGTCGAAAATAAACACTTTTTATTCGCGAGACTTTCTTTTATTCGGTCACTTATCTTTACTTTTACATTGAGTTCCGAGTACTTATAATTTACTACTAAGTCCCGGTGCTTGGATCGCGGCGCGTTCACGCTGACCCTTTGCCAATTTACAACTGAAGCTTTCGCTCTTTTCTGCCCTCGATCGCCTTACATTTTTTTTAAGATAGCGACCGCCCTTACCTTTCATTGGTCTATCTCCTTCCAAAAATTTCTAAACACACCCCCATAAATGCACCGCACACGTATTATCCAATCACGAGACAGGGCGCATAAAATGCAACCCCGTTTGAAAGAGACATCGCAATCATGCTTCCTCGCTTGCACGCTAGAGCGAGACGCGAATACACTAGTTGTCTCTGTCTTACATTTAAACATTTTATAGACATATTATTTGCTTAATTTAAAAGAAAAGAATCTACCCTAGTACAGGCATTAACCTAGTTGGGTAGTTTTTAAGACATAATTTTTGTACTACTTTCTCTTAAATAAAGCATTATTATTATTATTATTATTATTATTATTCTCGTCGCAAACGCCACCTTTCCCGAGTACACATTGTCTTAAACATAGGTTAGTCTCAGATCATTAGTAACAAGTTAATATTAATGTTAGATCGTTAATTAGGCTAATTAAGTTGTCTCTCCTAGCGCTTTACTTTACATTAAACGAAATACTATATGTTATGCTTAAATTAATTAATCATGCAATTTTCTTTACATTTTAAGCTATATTATTTCTAGGGTTAATTGTGGGATTTGGAGTATGTATGATTTTTTGTAACGTCCACGGTTTTTATTTCGTAGTCTTTTGCCCGTCGCCTTGCTCGTAATTTATCGTTAACATGTGTAGCTAAGGAGTCTTTCTCACGATTTATTTTGAATGGAAACGGTGGTCGGTCGCCAAAGTTTCGCGTTTCAGGGTCGGCAGCTCGTTTATTTTATAGCCCCTTTCTGTCCTTTCCTTTGAGTTATCAGCTATTTTTCAAGGAATCTCATATCCTCGGCGTCCGTGACTAATTATGTTTCCTACCCTTTGTAAGAGGGTCTCACTTTTTGGGAAGATTTATCGGCGTTGGCGTCCGCTCTGTCGAATATTCTGAACCATTCCCCCCCCCCCAATGGGCTCTGAGCCTCATTGGCTCCTGTCTCTATCTATTTGGTTTACCTAATTTACATTTTATTTTCATAATCCAGTCTTATTTTTTACTCATTCACCTATGGGATTCTACTTAGCTAAATGTTATGTTCAATTTTTCTTATTGGTCTAGTGAGGTGACAGATCGTTTCTCATTCAAACTATGAGAATTTCTCATTATTCTACTTAGGATACGTACCGCTTTCCGTTAACTTTCGTTTTTCATTTCTTACGAGACAAACGTCAACTTGCGTTTTCACTTTTAAATTCTAGCTAGACTATTTTTATTTTCTACTGTGTCGAATAGACTTTCGCTTTTTCCACTTAGACATTAGTGACAGCTGTGTCTGCCTGGTCAGCTGTTGTATGTATTTTTACAAGTTTACTGACAGGGCGCTTATATATTTTCCCGTCCACTAATAGGTCTACTATTCGCACTTGGCCTGTTTTGTCAGGGAAAACTTGAGTCACCCGACCCCTGGCCCACCTTCCTCGTTCTAGGGAAGGATCTAACAGGACTACTAAGTCTCCGATTTTTAACGGAGTTCCCTTTGTCGCCCACTTAGGTCTTTTAACCAACAATGGAAGTACTTCTTTAGACCAGCGGTACCAGAAAGCATCAGCAAGTATTTGCGATTGTTTCCAGTGATTTTTGTTAGATAACTCAGTTGTATTATTCTGACCTACCGCTGTACTATCATCTGCATGGCCTAATAGGAAATCTGCGGGTGTGAGGGG
This sequence comes from Micropterix aruncella, assembly GCA_944548615.1. Classification (NCBI taxonomy): domain Eukaryota; kingdom Metazoa; phylum Arthropoda; class Insecta; order Lepidoptera; family Micropterigidae; genus Micropterix; species Micropterix aruncella. Next base: position 4,201,825 of record OX155956.1, on the reverse strand, counting down.
TCTCTCATCCCGAGTATCTAGAGATATATACGTGAGCGGCCTGTGGTTCATCATCGCTGAGACTTCGCATAATAATGTTCTCAGCACATCTTCGTTTGGTGCTCGCTCCTTTAATATGGCATATAACGATTTTTTTGCCGTTTTTATCTGACTCTCCCAAACTCCACCGAAATGGGGTCCTGAAGGAGGGGAGAAACTCCATTTAATCTCGTCGGCACTTAGACGATCCCTTATTTCATGGTTGTCGATAGCTGACAAAACTTTTTTTAATTCAGCGTCCGCACCGCGGAAACCAGTGGCATTGTCGCTCATAATTTCCCGCGGCTTCCCCCTGGCTGCTATAAAACGTCTTATAGCTAACAGGGCCGAGCTGGTTGACAAATCTCCAGCTAGTTCGATATGGGTCGCTCTCGTATTAAAACAAGTGAAAAGTAAACCATATCGTTTTTCCACTTTCTTTCGATTAGTGACGAAAAACGGCCCAAAGGCGTCCAAACCTACAGTGTGGAAACAGCGCCTTCGGGTGGTTATTCGCGCGGATGGGAGTTGGCCCATTTGCGCGGTCATAGGCTTCGCGCGCCGGATAGTGCAATAGACACATTCTCGTGAGATCTTTTTCACCGTTTGTCGCGCTCCAATGACCCAAAACTGTTCTCTTAGCACTGATAAAATTAATTCAGCGCCGCCGTGAGCATTAACCTCGTGTAAATGTTTCACGAGTAACACCGTGAATCTATCCTTACCGTGTAATATATATGGCCTTTTTGTGTCGAAAGGTGTGTCTTTAGCATTTTCGATCCGACCTCCTAGCCGTATTAACCCTTCCGCGTCGATATACGCGTTCAATCCGAACAGACGGCTGTCTTTCGGCAATATTTTCTGATGACGTATCAGGTCTATCTCGTGTGCGAAAATTCGACGTTGTGATTCCTTGATCAGAATTTTTTTTCCGGTTGCGACATCGTCGCTTTCGAGTACTTTTGACGTGGTTTTTTTTTTACACAGATCTATAAATTTTGTCACATATGCCATGGTTCGACTCGCCCGCATGTACTGGGAAAATCTTCCTATGTCAATTACGCTTTCATTTTTTTCTGTCGTTGTTAGTACAACTTTTGTCTTAAATTCTAACAATGCTCTCTCTTCCGGTTTCGGATCGGTTGGCTCCTGGAGCGGCCAGTGTTCTCTACTGCCACGCAAGAAAGCAGGTCCCGCGAACCATCTACCTTCCGGGCTTAAATCTATCTTGGTGGTATTCCGTGTGCCATCATCAGCGGGGTTGTCGCTCCCTGCTAACCAATGCCACTGTCTTGGAGACGTGAGCTCATCGATCACACCTAGTCTATTTGCTACAAACTGGAGGTGACATTCCTTTTGTGACAAAATCCACCACCACACATTTTTAGAGTCTGTCCACATAAAGACGTCATCGAAACTTAATGCGCTTTCTTGTTTTATTTTTGAGGCCAGTTCAGCACCTAGCAGCGCCGCAGTCAGTTCTAACCTGGGGATTGTCAGTTTGCCTTTCATAGGTGCCACTCGAGTTTTGCTAGCCATAAAGGATACCTTGTGCTCGCCGCTACAGCCTGTGATCCTAACATATGCAACAGCGCACATCGCCTTTTCAGACGAATCGCAGAATAGTGCAATTGCCTTTTTTCACCCGCTTGTTTGGTAGCGCCATTGTAACGTGCGATTCGCACACCTTGCGCTAACCTCAGTTCTTGCAGCCACCGGAGCCAATATTTAACGACATCGCCCGGGATGTCGTCGTCCCAGGCCACTCGGCTACTCCATACCTGCTGCATGATCAGTTAAGCTCTTATAGTGAGCGGTGAAAGCGCACCCATTGGGTCCCATAGCTTCATTATTAATTTTAGCGCTCCCCGCTTCGACGGAATCTTATTTCCCGTCGTCAGATCTTCGCTGAGGCGGTCCATGCTCACATTAAATGCTAACTGATCAGAGGCAGGTAACCACGTCAAGCCTAATATACGTTGTGACGTCAACTCACCCTTTTCCAGAGATACTTGCGCGAGCGCGCGGTTTTCTTCTGGTATCCCGGTTAAAGCCTCGTTTTTATTTGAAGCCCAACCGGACATAGTGAAATTCCCAGCTTTATGAATCAAATTAATTTCCCTGATGACTTGTTTTGCTTCCTCTAACGTGTCTACTCCCGACAGCAAATCATCAACGTACGAATCGCGCTCTATTATTTTTACAGCCGCTGGGTACTGGTCCTTAAACCGAGCTGCGTTTTTATTTTTTACGTAGATCGCGGAGGCCGGGGAGCTACAACTACCGAATATTAGACAGTCCATTTTTAATATTTTTGGAGGACTTTCAAGCTGGAAACCTCGCCAGAGAAACAGCTGACTGAAGCTATCTTCCTCTCTCACTTTTATCCGAAGATACATATCTCGTATGTCGGCCGTGAAAGCGATTGCATTTTCACCTAATCGTAATAAAATTCCTAATATGCTATTTAAATAGTCCGGTCCACCTAATAACATGCTATTCAGTGATCCGCCTGCGCCTGAGGACGCAGCGTCGTGAACGACACGAATTTTGTCTTTCTTCGCGGGGTGAATAACCCCCAGGTGCGGAAGAAATAACACTCGAGGGCGGTTTTTTAATTGTTTTTCCTCGACTTCCGAAGCATACCCCTCAGCTAGATATCTCTCTATCTGCTGGCAGTATTTTTCTCCATAAAGACGGTCGGAGTCCATTTTCCGTTCCACTGACCTCAGCCGAGTCATTGCCATGTCTCGGTTATCTGGTACGGAAAAGTTAACCTCTTTCCATAACAGACCTGTTTCCCAGACTCCATTTTTTAAAGAAGTAGTATCTTCTAAGATTTTTTCAGCCCTAACATCGGCCTGAAGCTTTCGCTTTTTCTGTGGCCAATCGTACTCTAGCTTCAGATTTTCTTCAAGTAATTTATCTAAAGAAGGTTCATTTTCCTGATTTAAGCATAGCGCCGGGTACCTAATTTCTCGTTCGAGAGTGTTATTGCCGCCGATAGCCACCCACCCCAGGAGTGTTTTAGATACCGATAGGCCCCCGTCTACCATTTTTAATCCTCTAGAGACTATCAGTTCCCAACAATTAGCTCCCAGGAGCAGGTCAGGTTTTACGGTCGTCGCCTGAGTCGAACGCACCATCCCTCCGATCGGCCTCTGCGCACTTATCACGCTTTTGACCTCCGGTAGATTTAGCGAGGCTACGCTGTAAGCTCGTACTACGTACTCCTTCTTACCTAAATCTCCCCTTACTTTGAAGGACACCGCTTCGGCACTGCTATTACTCTCTCTCATATTCCCGATTCCAGAGAGCTGTAATCCCTGCGTCGGGCCTCGAATCCCTAGTTCTATTGCCACGCCCTGATCAATGAGTGAAACAGTCGCGCCTGCGTCTAACAACGCATATAATGTTTTTCTACCCCTGGTCCCAACCACGGTTATCGGTAATACTTGCAGAATGACCTGATTTCCAGATACCGCGTTCGCCACTACCTCGGAGCTCGCGCGCGGCGCCGCCGCGATGTCCGCCTCGTTCGCAGGCGGCGGGGCGGTCAGCAAATAATGGTATTTGCCCTTTGGAAACCGTTTATATGCCGAACACGATTTTCGGCCGTGGTTGTGCCCAAACATTTGAAACACCTACGCATTTTCTTTATCTCATCCCAGCGGCTTGCTAAAGTTAGATTTTTAAATTCTTCACATTTATTTAAATAATGGGATTTCTCACACCGAGGGCACTTAGGTTCCTCCTTGCCCTGGGTATGTAAAATATATTTTTTAGAGCCCGTTTCTTTCTGTCTCCTATCTCGCGGGTTATCATAACTTTTCCTAGGAAGCTCTGCGGTACACAGACCGGCGTCTTGTGCGCTGATCGCTAATTTCTCTAACCATAATGCGAAATAAACTAATACCGGATCGTTTAAACCAACCCTTCCCCTATCAGCTAGCCACAGAGTCAATAAGTTCTTTGGCAATTTTGCCACAAGTGAAGCCAATAAGTCTGGATTATAAAGATCTTCTAATTTATTTACCGATTTTACGGTCGCGACCAGATTTTTTATCTGGCACGCAAATCGCATTAAACCGTCTGCATCTAGACTATCAGATAACCCTTTTTCTCTCCTCAAATCCGCTATCGTTCTCTGAATAATTAAATTCGTATTACCGAATAGCGCCTCTAACGTGGTCATGATATTTGTCACGTTGTCAGGACTTAAAAGCAAGCCTGTCACTGCCTCGCGGGCTCTACCCTTTAATGCTGTCTGCAAACGCAATAAGTTTTGTGCATCGTTTAAATGCATTACGTCAGTCGACTGTTTGAAGATAGCTTTGAAGGCTACGAATTCTAAAGGATTCCCGTGAAATGAAGGTAACTCTTTTGCAAAATGCGGTTTTGTGGACGCTACAGAAAAAATCCTACATACCTCTTTTATCATTTTTTCGCTCGAGCTGCTAATTCCATCGCTGCTCGTACCCAGGTCCGTATCAGCGGCGGCCTTTACCGCCGCCGCCGACACCGCCTTGGTCTCTGCCCTGGCGTTGTCCGCAGCTGCCGCGCCGCTCGCATTCGCCGCGCCGCCCGCATTCGCCGCGCCGTCCGCCACCGTCGCGCCGGACGCCGCCGCGTTGCCCGGTTCCGATCGCCCGCCGTCTTCACGCCGCCGTGCCGCTTCTGATGCCGCATCTCCATTTTCTTCTGCGAATGTTCCCCCCCAGGGTTCTGGTGAAGTCTCAGCAGCTGGAGTTTGATACTCGGCCCATCTCGACACTCTGCTAGCTGCCGTGTTGTCCCCCGCGACGTCGCGATCATTTTCCTGACTGCTCGTTTCTGTCCCGAAGGTTTCGGAGACAATTTCCAGCATCCTCATAGCATGCCGCGAGTCTTCTTCCGCTGCTTCCAGTTCTTCCTGCATCGCCGCTCGTTGAAGGCTCATGTCAGCTTCTTCTTCGATTTCTTCAGCCGCTCTGCGCGCCGTGCGCCGCGCAGCCACTTTTTTCAGTTCTGCATCCAATTTATTCTTATCCGCCTTTTTCTTGGCTTTCTGGAGGTTCACTCTTCGAAGTTCTTCAGATGCTGCTCGCAGTTCCTGAACGTGCTCGCTTCTTCTGCTGCTCTCTGACCAGGCGCGCGATGAAGGTCTTGGATTTTCGGATTGCGTGCTTTTCGAATCCATATTTTTATTTTTGTTTTCTCGTTCTTGATCCAAAGTCACTTTTCTTTCCGATTTTCTTTATTCGGCTTGACGGAGGACCACGATGGCTGGGATTTTTACCCGGTTTGCATAAACCCACTTAACTTGTGAATTTACGCGACCCCCTTTGTGCTGGGTAATTACCCCTTCGATTATCTTCAACGGTTTTCACCTTGGACTGTATTCAAATGGTAATCACTCACCAGCTAGGTTGGTTTTTCTCTCAGGGGTGGTTGTCTCGAACGAGTGGTGGATTCCAACCTCACAAGGAAATTAGTTCAGCGAGAGGCTTCCGTGATAGAACCTCACTTTCCTCAGGTCACGCAGGATAAGCTTCCGTCGAAAATAAACACTTTTTATTCGCGAGACTTTCTTTTATTCGGTCACTTATCTTTACTTTTACATTGAGTTCCGAGTACTTATAATTTACTACTAAGTCCCGGTGCTTGGATCGCGGCGCGTTCACGCTGACCCTTTGCCAATTTACAACTGAAGCTTTCGCTCTTTTCTGCCCTCGATCGCCTTACATTTTTTTTAAGATAGCGACCGCCCTTACCTTTCATTGGTCTATCTCCTTCCAAAAATTTCTAAACACACCCCCATAAATGCACCGCACACGTATTATCCAATCACGAGACAGGGCGCATAAAATGCAACCCCGTTTGAAAGAGACATCGCAATCATGCTTCCTCGCTTGCACGCTAGAGCGAGACGCGAATACACTAGTTGTCTCTGTCTTACATTTAAACATTTTATAGACATATTATTTGCTTAATTTAAAAGAAAAGAATCTACCCTAGTACAGGCATTAACCTAGTTGGGTAGTTTTTAAGACATAATTTTTGTACTACTTTCTCTTAAATAAAGCATTATTATTATTATTATTATTATTATTATTCTCGTCGCAAACGCCACCTTTCCCGAGTACACATTGTCTTAAACATAGGTTAGTCTCAGATCATTAGTAACAAGTTAATATTAATGTTAGATCGTTAATTAGGCTAATTAAGTTGTCTCTCCTAGCGCTTTACTTTACATTAAACGAAATACTATATGTTATGCTTAAATTAATTAATCATGCAATTTTCTTTACATTTTAAGCTATATTATTTCTAGGGTTAATTGTGGGATTTGGAGTATGTATGATTTTTTGTAACGTCCACGGTTTTTATTTCGTAGTCTTTTGCCCGTCGCCTTGCTCGTAATTTATCGTTAACATGTGTATCTAAGGAGTCTTTCTCACGATTTATTTTGAATGGAAACGGTGGTCGGTCGCCAAAGTTTCGCGTTTCAGGGTCGGCAGCTCGTTTATTTTATAGCCCCTTTCTGTCCTTTCCTTTGAGTTATCAGCTATTTTTCAAGGAATCTCATATCCTCGGCGTCCGTGACTAATTATGTTTCCTACCCTTTGTAAGAGGGTCTCACTTTTTGGGAAGATTTATCGGCGTTGGCGTCCGCTCTGTCGAATATTCTGAACCATTATATATATATATATATATATATATATATATATATATATATATATATATATATATATATATATATATATATATATATATATATATATATATATATATATATATATATATATATATATATATATATATATATATATATATATATATATATATATATATATATATATATATATATATATATATATATATATATATATATATATATATATATATATATATATATATATATATATATATTCGACTTTTCGAGACATCAATAATGGGGAAACGATTGGTATCTCCTTGGGCCACCTTAAGAGTTTTCGAAACAAATAAGACTAATATAATACTAGCTGAAACCTCTCGAATTCGACGGTCACTTTTCATGTTTCAAAAATAAACGGAAACATACTTATTATTTTTGTATAAATATATATTTTTTTTTATTAATTCGATTACTCATTTGATCTACGATCAGGAATGCCGGCAAGGTCTTGGTGAAAACTTAAAGGAATAATTGAAGAGCGACGCGGACAGATAGTAAACAAAAACTTTCGTGCCAATTTAGCTTACTTTAGCAACTATACTGTCGATGGCGGTGATATGATTGACATCTTTAAAATTTGTTTTTGACTATATTGAGGTAAACATATCGGTTGTGTCACTCCTAGACTTTCCCGGTAAGCAGACAAACCCCCTCACGCGCCAAACCCCCTAAACACCCCAACCCCCTTTAAACACCCCACCCCTCCAACCACCCTCTGACCGCTTCCGCACCCTCCCCCAAACCTTCCTCACCCAACCTTCCCTCTCTCACTCTCTTCCCTTCTCACCCACCCCCACATGCACCCCTCTTCCAAAACCCCTTTCAATATCATATCATATTCGCCCATTGCAGTTGACAACAGGAAACGTATAGAAGCATTCGAGATATCCGTATACAGACGCATGATGTCGATATCTTGGACTCAGAAAGTCATTAATGAGAACGTTCTACGGCGTATCGGCCCAAAACGCAAGCTTTGACAGACCATCAAACAGCGCAAAAAGCTACATACCTGTCACGTGCTTAGGCACAACAGATACGAAATCCTGCAGCTCATTATGATGGCAAAAGTTGCAGGGAAGAGGAGACCTGGCCGTAGACAGAAACATTGGTTGCGTAACATTCGATAATGGACCGGGATTTAGAGTGTCGCCAAATGGTTTTACCTGGCGAAGGACAGAAAAAAAGTATTCAGAGCTGACTGCCAACCATAACTAGTTGGAGAGGCACCCTAAAAAGAAGAAGTCGAGACCTGCAAATGCTAAATGCAATAATTTAATACATTTAACAATAATGTGCTTTTCTTTAAATAAACAAAATAAATATACATTACTGGATATATATGTAGACAAATAAATAAAATCATTAGCTCTCGCCAAAGCGTACTTTTATTGTGCTATTAAATTAGTTAGATGAATCTACACGTCAATATCGCTGGCCTAGAAATTAATTCGAATGCTAATGTTCCGATTTTATCGTTCATCAGCTTCTATGATTGATGTTTATCGCTCTAACTCAAAATATCCGATCACCATTCGTCTGATGACTGATTGATTATTGTGATACCGGTGGTCATTCACAACGTCGTTTCGGAAATATAATTTTGGGACCATGGGACATATTTTATTTTTTTTATTTTTATTTTATTTTAAACCAGTTGACAGGAGTTCCTACACTTGGTTATGTCAAAAGTAATAAAAATAACAAGTATAATATAAATTAAGGTATCAGATATGAACGTCGGTATTGCAAGGTATGAACGTTGAACATCCAAGCGCAGATTTTCTAGGTTATATATGTAGAGGAAACAATATTTTCCAATATTTTCAATCAAAATTCTTAAGTAATTTCGTAAAATTTTCTATCTAATTTTCTATATAATCCTAAGTACTAAATAATCAAACAAATATGTTTAGGGAAGATGTTTTAAAGAAAAAACACAAATACAAAGAAATCAGTAATAATAATTATAGTCAATAAATAGTTAGAAGACAAAAAAAACGCAATTGTATAATAGTCAATAATAGAAAGAGTAAGGAATAATAATAGTCAAGTAGGTCTATAGAGCTGCGAAAAATTGATGTTGTCGAAATCCTCAATGCTATAAATGGGGTTTTTAGTCAAAATACCCTGTACCTTTTTCTTAAAGTGAACCTCCCCAAGGCCCCTGATGTGTAATGGAAGTTTGTTGTAGAATAAGTAAGATTGGCAGAGAAAGCTATTCCGAACCTTACTCAGACGCACCCTAAAATGACGCAAGTCCTCTTTATTTCGCGTATTATGCGAAAGAATATTTGAGTTAGTCGAGGTAGTCTCGATATTTTTTCTCGTATACATGATGTTTTGGTATATATACGCGGCGTACAAATATGTATCCCATACATTCAAAATCATTTTATAAATTATCGAATACGAATACTTTATAAATATTATTATTTTTCATGTTTCATATTGAGATATCAGAATATGTTATGTTATTGAGAAAAATATACAGTAATAATTTTTTTTAAATATTTATTTATTTATTTATTTATTTATTTATTTTAAGGAAAACCAACAGCCATATAAAATATTAAATAACAACTTAAATAATAAATGATAGCCAATAACAGGTTCTCACATATAGAAACAGTTTAGAGAATATGGAATTGCCAGCAAAAACGCTTGGCAGGGTCCGGTACTATAAATTTACAAAACGCAAATAAAAATTAAACAAAAGGGACAAGAAGGCAAAAAAACAATATCGAGAAATCGAATACAAAACAATAATAACAATAAAGAAAAGCAGAAGAGTAGGTACTAAAAGAAATTGTTGCTGAGGATACGTCTCGCTGTTACAACACTAGTGCTAAATAGATCGATATCAACGTCGCTGAAAATCAGTTTATTGAGGTTGTTACTCGCACGCCACATAAAGGTGTTTTGCATGTAATTAGATGTAACAACAGGTAGCCGAATTGGGATGGTGTGTCTCATGGATTTAACCGGGGCATTAAAAGATAGGTACGATAAAAGTTCGGTACAATCTAAAGAACCTTGGGCAATTTTTTGCAAAAAAGTGAGGTCACCGATTTCTCGCCGTTTTGCCAGTGGAAGCAGGTGGTGTTTTTTACATAATTTGACATAGTCGTCTGAACTGTATTTGTCTTTGGTACGGAAACATAAGTATTTAAGGAACTTCCTTTGGATGCCCTCGATGCGATTGGAGTATTTAAAGTACATAGGGTTCCATATTTGAGATGCATATTCCAGGTTGCTACGTACCAGAGTACAGTAAAGAATTTTAAGAGTTTTAATGGATTTGAAATCTTTGGTACTGCGCATAACGAATCCAAGAGCTCTGGAAGCCTTTTTAACTATTTTGTCTACATGAGTGTCGAAGAGCAGCTTGGAGTCGTGGTACACACCGAGGTCACGAATGATAGAGTCCCTTTGTAACTTGGTACCTTTTAGGACATAGTCGTGTAATACAATATTTCGCTTTCGAGTAAAAGTGACCACACTACATTTGGATGGATTTAAATCTAAGTGGTTCCAGGTACAATAGCGCTCGAGGCGTTCAAGGTCGGCTTGAAGTAGTAGAGTGTCGACAGGAGATAGAATCGTCTTGAAAATCTTCATATCATCGGCGAAGCTAAGAAGGTGTGAATAACGGAAACAAATATGGCAAAAACCTTGATTTCGGGGGGGAGGGGGGGTGAGGGCATTCATTCTAACAACGCGCGCGGCGCCCACCAAACTTGAATTAGCAGAACAATGAAACGAAATTACATCGGCTTTCCGGGTATACATCTCAACTATCACCCCCTCCTTGATACTTGCCACCGTTAGCTCCCATAACTCTAACTAACAGTCGGGGGAGTCTGGAAGCAGTAATGTTTCCTATAGAACGGGGGTGGTTGCGGACCTTACGGCGACTACTCTTGAAATGACCATCGGATCCTGGGCGAAGAGCCGGGAAAAGGACGCTGTGGTCCGCGATAGATTCGGTATACACCGTTTCGCCGCTTCGTAAGGGAGAGGACCGCGCAAGCGACCTCGAACTCGTAACCAATCGAGAGACCGGAGTAATCTGGTCACAATTGGAAGTAAGGGCGTGAGTGTCGGCCCAGCAGGTAACATTCCTGGCTATCTCGCGGTTAAGGCGTTGGCCTCTTACGGGCTTGTGACGTAGTCTTCGTCTTCTACGCTCACTCCAGGGAGATAGAACGAACAATCGTTAAAACTTCCTGTGGTGACGGGCTCGCCCGTTGTAGTCGACAACCCTTGTTGGTCCGAAGTCGCTCACGCGGCCTCTACCTGTTGTATTACAGCGGTAATTCAATTCGAATTTATTGCGGACCTGGGCGTCCTTTGCGCGTAGTGCCACACGGGGTCGGGTGGACCAAAGTCATTTCAAGAGTGGCATGACAACAGGTCAACATCCACCACGCTGCTTTCGACGTAATATTCGACATATATCTCCATAGTCTCCAGATTCCTTTAGCAATTAGTCAGAGTGCACAACCGATTGGCAGCGCCGAAAGGTGAGCAAATCGTCCAGTAGCGCCGGGATGCGATTCCGCCAGGAGAAACCGGTCCACCAGCTGTGAGGCCTGAGAAGCACGAGGAGGCTTCTGAATAGGAACCGAATCGTGAGTTTAGCCTATCCCAGAACAAAATGAATCTTATGGCCCAAGCTGTACGAAACTAACCAATAATAACAATAATAATATACAAATATTAGTCCCATCTATCGCATATTTTGATTACATTGCTGATTACATTGCAGAAATAATACAGAAATAAAAAATGCCATCTATTTGCATTGGTCTTACTGAAATTTTATGTGCGAAATTATTACTATTGAAACCTGTAAAACAAATTAAAAAGTGACATGCGTATATAAATAATAATAAAATAATAAAAGCTATGATTTATTAATTCTTTTGTTATTATATTATTATTTTTACATACCGTATAGTTGTGTTTACAGCGCTATGTACAGTACACCGCCATACGGTTATTCCATGAAACTCGACATATTGAACAATAATAATGTTCAATTTTTCAATTAATCAATTTTTGGTATTATGATTGCCATCTACATATTTCGATTCGTAGTAAAATTATGACTGCCAAATTTTATTACGAGGTTGAGCAATCTAATACTCTACTATATAATTAATGCTACTACTAATCGTAACTATCATAGAACTGGAGGACATAAAATTAAAAAAATCGGTTGTGTCACCCCAAGACTTTCCTGACTAGTATCCGGGGAGGTGCGAAAAAACAGCGACATTTTTTACTCTAGTACCCCAAATTTGTATGGCAGGTACCCCAAACGTTGGTCGTAAGTACCCCAAAAACTAATAGGTTCTTCCGATGGTTAACAGAAGCTTCTATGCCAAATTTTAAGTTAGACAGATTAAGCGTCTGGGCGCTATCGCGGAAACAATTTTTTCGCCGGGAACCCCAAATTTGTATGGGAGGTACCACAACCGTAGGGCGTAGGGACTCCAAAAACTAATGGGTTCCTCCGACGGTTAACAGAAGCTTATATACCAAATTTCAGCTCAATCCGATTAAGCGTCTGGGCGCTATCGTGGAAGAATACATACATACAGACATACAGACATACAGACATACATACAGACAGAGATCGGTCTGGAAATAGTCTCAATCGTCTCAGGGAGTCTCAAAATATATATTCCCATCTTCATCTCAAAAAATTTTTCTAGCGCGATCACAATACTTTCCTTTCCGATAGGTCGTCAGGAAAGTAAAAAAACACCAAGGAGATGCTGATAGGCATCAACTATAGACAACTAAATTCTCGTAGACAAGTTGGGATTGCGTAATAAAAGCAGCAAGTCGGAAAGAAACTGCGCTTTAAAAATCGGCATATTTACCTACGCACAAATACCTACCATTATCATCTCGTGGAATTTGTAGTATTTTTGTAGTGTTTCCGTAGTATGGAAATGGTATATATCCTTAAGCATATTCTTAAATTTAATAGACTTACAAAACGCTTACGTCAACCCACGGCTTTCCCGGCAACCCCCCCGCGCCAACCCAACCTCCCTCTGCGCGCTAATTCGTATTGTATAATATGTAGTATTTTTCGTGATATTAAAATGGTATTTTTGCCATATATGATGTAGTATTTTCTTAAAAATGGCGGAAATTAAATATTATTTGCGTCGCTTGTATAAGAGAATTCCAAACAAAATTTCAGAACGTGATTTTGGTTTAATAAAGCATCTGTGTCCTGAATTTAAAGTCTTACTAGAGTATTTCGAGATTAAAGTATGACTAGCGCGCCCCCTGGTCGACCGATTTCAAATCTTGCCATGACCGAGTGGTGCCTGCATGCCAAATTTCAGCTCCATCGAATGGGGCGTTTAGGCGCTATCGTAGACGAATACACATACGTCTCTGTATGTGTATTCACACACACACACACAAACTCACAGACATACTTCAATCTGGATATACTCTTAAACGTTAATGGGCCCTTGCCGAGTTGGCCACGAAGACCCATTCTGTTCGGGGTTGGTCACACTCACGGGTCAACACCTATCCGACGGCCTCCACGCATGAAGTGCGAGCCTGGGTAGGACTCTGGCCTTGTGGTTAGTTTCCCCTAGGAACCAACCTTCTGGCGCTCCTGGACGGTCTGCGCACCGTGCGGCATCAGCCAATCGATTGCGCACTCTGACTAACAGTCGGGGGAGTCTGGAAGCAGTACTGTTTCCTATAGAGCGGGGGTAGTTGCGGACCTTACGGCGACTGCTCTTGAAACGACCATCAGCTACCCGATCCTGGATGAACAGCCGGGCAAAGGACGCCGTGGTATGCGATAGATTCGGTATACACCGTTTCACCGCTTCGTAAGGGTGATGACCGCGCAAGCGACCTCGAACTCGTAACCAATCGAGAGACTGGAGTAATCTGGTCACAATTGGAAGTGAGGGCGTGAGTGTAAACCCGCTGGGTAACACTCCTGGCTATCTCGCGGTTAAGGCGTTGGCCTCTTACGGGTTTGTGGCGGAGCTAGACGGTGGACTGTTTTGTCCAAGTCTTCTGCGTTCACTCGAGGGAGATAGAACGACTAATCGTTAAAAAATCCTGAGGTGACGGGCTCGCCCGCTGTAGTCGACAACCCTAGTAGTTACTCTTAAACGTCTCGGGGGGAGGGGGGGGGGGACGACAAATTGTGTAAATGCTAATTTTCTTGTATCGGTGAACATTTACTGGCGAATAAATAAGTGACTTGAATTCAAGCGAATAAATAACCCAACCAACTTATACACCCGCCATTCCAAAAGTTTATGTAGTTATTATATGCGTATTACTTTTTCGGCTTACGGCTATTACGAAATATCCATGTTGGGCCTCTCTTTGACGATTAAGACCATTTTCAGATAAAAGTCTATTTCAGTGTTTCTCTGTCTATGCGTGAGTGTGTCTCTGTGTCTATGTGTTTGTGTGTGTATGTTTACCGTATCGGCGTGTTTTGAACGCCATCTATTGGGATACTGTACATAGGAGAAGATTTATCAATGTTTGGAACTTTGAGTGCCATCCACACGCTGCGTTTCATAGTAAAATCCTAGCTGCCGTAATATAAAATTGAGCAATATAATATAATCAAATCCCTATATAATCAAAGCTACTACTTTATATAATCAATCCTAATACCCTGTATAATCAATGGTGGAAGGTAGTTATTATAAATAAGATAAAAAAAGAATTTACAGCGTGAATTCTGTAGCACCCGACGTTTCAGCGAAGTTGTAGCCGCCGTTGTCTAGGGTCCTACCCTAGACAACGGTAGCTGCAACGTCGCCGAAATGTCGGGAGCTACAAAATTCACGGGGTAGATTAGTTTTTTTATATCTTTTATAATGTCAAATGACCGCGATAGTCTCCAATTTCATAGGTAGTTATTAGTCGTCTAAATACCGCGAAAAGTTGTATAGCAACATCGATATCAGATTTGGCTTCAAAAATAACGCCGGGATTTTTTTTATAAACCACTTTTGGGATCATTGAATTTCAAAATAAGTAAATAAACTGAATTCTCAAGAGATTTAGAAGTGAAATTAAGTACTAAAATACCATTATGTACTTTGTAAGCAACTTTTATCTATTTTTAAGTCTCATCTCAGCTATAACTATCAAGGTAAACATATTAATTCGAAGTTATTTTGAAATCGTAAATCAAAAATATCTTTTTATGTTCCTCTAAGATATTGATCAAAATATTGCAGCAATCGTAAAACTGCCGAAACAATTTTCCGAAGATAAATGCACTTGTCTTATCTTATCTGTGCTTAACTGCATCTGTGTTTAAGCAATGACACAATTAACATTACCAACGAATTTTTGAGACAGTCATTGAGGGTATTCCAAGGATGCGAAGAAATTTATATAAATGTATCTGATGATTCGCATTGAGAAGCATATACATTGCAAAATATATAAAAAATAGGGTTTAACCTTACGAAAGTACGTGATAGGTCCGCTCTATTATTATGTAGCAAAATGTATATCAAAATATATAAAAGTGATATATATTTACAAATTTCTATAAAAACCGCTTATATAAAGCGCTATATATTTTGTCTGTTATATTAAACAAGCATTGTTATTGAGAAATGTAATGGGAAAAATAAGGATTTACCTACGTACGTGATACGTCTGCTATACAGTAAAAATGATATTAAAATATATAAAAGTGGTATATATTAACAAATTTCTATAAAACCCGCTTATATAAAGCGCTAGATATTTTGTCTGCTATATACAAGTATTGTTATTGAGAAATGTAATGAAAAAAAAACAAAGATTTACCTACGTACGTGATACGACCGCTATATAGCAAAATATATAAAAAAATATATAAAAGTGATATATATTTACAAATTTATATAAATCCGCTACACAAAAACCGCTTATATAAAGCGCTATATATTTTGTCTTGTATATTTTAAACAAGTATTTTTATTGAGAAATGTAATGGAAAAAAACAAAGATTTACCTACTTATACGACCGCTATATAGCAAAAAATATATAAAAAATATAAAAGTGATATATATATTTACAAATTTCTATAAGAACCGCTTATATAAAGCGCTATATATTTTGTCTGCTATATTTTAAACAAGTATTTTTAATAAGAAATGTAATGGATAAAAAAACAAAGATTTACGTACGTACGTGATACGACCGCTATATAGCAATAAATATATAAAAATAAATAAAAATGATATATATTTAGAAATTTATATAAATCCGCTACATAAAAACTGCTTACATAAAGCGCTATATATGTTGTCTTTTACATTTTAAACAAGTATTGTTATTGAGAAATGTAATGGAAAAAAATCAAGGATTTACCTACTTTTCTAATAAAACCTAAAAGTAGGGCGGTTAAAGTGCTTACGATAGCATTTGAATACGCACTTTTATGTCTGATATAAGTAAAACCCACCAAGACGAATGCACGAATGGCCATGGCCACGACACTAGAACCAGAACTAGCTTATCTCCCCAAATCCGTCTCACACTGATCCAAAAACTCTTTAAGATCTATAATATTCTACTAAAATCTATTTAGGATTTGGTAACAAAAGAGCTTGAAATTAGGATACGGTTATTGGTAAAATTGATTATTTCCGCAATATGGTGATAAACATTAAACATTTTATTTTTGGTTTAGGATATATAACTATTAAGATAGGAAATTAGCCCAAATAATATTGAAAATCGGTACAGTTTTCCACAAGATGATCTGATGAGCATAGTAAAAATCCCCAATGGTCGGGATAAGTTAAAAGGGGGGAAGGGGGGGGGGGGGTACGAATGTCCTTTACTCTAGTTTTTCGTACATATCTCTAAAACTTTTATAATTAAAGTTATGAATGAAAGAATATAACAAAAATACTTGTACAAAAATAAACTATTTAAATAAGCTACTTTTCTATACACTCGTGCTAGTTTCTATTCCTTTGTGCTATAGGACCAAACCTTTATGGTAACAGGATGTTATATTCTTGTCCGCTCGATGCCTGCGCCCCTTGGGTATGCAGGGCTTTTTGTCTAGTTTGACTCCTTGCTGCTCCTAATGTATTGACCTTACAGTAAAAAGTAACGAGACCGTTATTGTAGGAAATGTTATATTTATTACTGAAAAAAAAATAGAACTATAACAGACATAGCCATGACGTTAATCCTAAATGTTTTCGAAATACCTGCAAAAAACAAAAAAAAGGGACATTTGAGCACCGCCCTAGCCTCCGGCTCACCCCTCATGTTTGGTAACTTTTATTATGTCCATCAGGACATATTGAGGAATAGCCATATCTGGATATTTTTCCGAATCTGGATATTTTTAAAGCGAAAAAATATCAACTAAACTGAATCAATAAAAAAAATATTAAAAACGACTACAATATATTTATTGATGCCTATCCAAGAGAGTTCTAGCCACAAAATTCATGCCCAAAAATCCGTTTTTAACCAACTTTAAAAAAAGAGCTGGTTACCACTTCGGGTGTATATTTTTTTTTACTTTTGTTACCTCAGAAATATATTTTTTAATTTTTATTATAAAGGATTTTTTATTTTATTTGAAAGGATATATACAGATTGGTCCCATTTATATAAAAATCCTGTTCTGATGATGGGATTCAAGAGAAAATGAGGAAACTCCGCAAATATTATCATATGAAATTGAAAATTTATATGTTGGTTCAATTCCGTTAACAATATATTTTTTTATTATAAGCATGACCTAATTCTACACCCTGGATTGGCTCTCAATGAGGGGACTCTTCAACGGTCAACAGCACAGACACAAAATTTTGTATACTCATTCAGTTATGATAGCCTGTTCTAAGTTTCATCATGACATGTCTGCTGCACCTAAGGTTGGCTCCCGACGAGGGGACTCCTTAACAGTCAACAGCACAGATACGAAATTTTGTATATGTATTCAATTACGACAACCCATTCTAACTTTCACCATCTTTCACCAAGACAGGACTGCGGCACCCAGGGTGGGCTTCCAACAAAAGAACTCCTTAACGGTCAACATAAAATTCTGTATACCTACATAAAATTAAATACATAAAATTATGTCTACGCCCTCAATTATGATAGCCCGTTCTAAGTATCACCATAACATGGCTGGTGCACTTATAAAAAAAAAAATAAGTCGGTTTTTTTTTTGTAAAATTTTGTCTATTATTAATTATTTTACAACATTAATCAACCACGATAGTCTTCGATTTCATATGCACATACTGTTTGCGTTTAATGTTTGATTTGATCCACTTGTATTATGCAATGTGCTAATACTATAAGCAACGTTAGTACGCGTATGACAATACAATCATGGCGTCGAGAGATCTCAAACATTATTATCTAATGGCTCATCGGCCAGAGGCTGACGTTTCCTGGGTCATGACTCTTCTTTTTTTAATACAAAATCAAGTAGACTCGTTTTGACAGTGATGAATTATTTAATTTAAATGAATGCGATCATAATGGGACTACTGAAAAAACTTCAAACTTACTTTTCGTTAGTGACTACTGAAGAAACTGAGATGTAAAGCATCGTATGGCGTAAAAATTTCGAACAGTTAATAAATGACCGCATATATCTCTTAATTAAGCTATTACACAAATGTAAAAAGTATATCAAATGTGACATTGATTCTGATATGCCCTTGTTCTACAATTTACCATAGTGGAGCGACAGCCAGAGGACAGACCCAAAAGTTACAGCGGCCAGGCAGGTCAAGCGCTGGTTTGGCAGGCGGCGGGGGGGTTTGGCAGGCGGGGTGTTCTCGCTTCATTAAAACCGCTATGGAAATAGAAAACAAGTAAATATATGTGATTGTCGTTACAAAACGGACAAATGCTTTCTATTGTGGTTTTAAATGTACAATTGTACTTAACGAAGGACTAAGTGTGGTCGGACGACTGGCCACCCTCCCTTTTATCATCATCATCATCATTCTGCATCACGAATGGCAGCCGTCCTAACCAGCGACTTACGTTCTGCAACGGGGGCTAATGGACCTTGCTGAGTTGGCTACGAAGACCCATTCTGTTCAGGGTTGGTCACACTCAAGTGAAGTGCGAGCCTGGGCAAGACTCTGGCCTTATTGTTAGTTTCCCTTAGGAGTCCACCTTCTGGCGCTCCTGGACAGTCTGCGCACCGCGCGGCGTAAGCCAATCGATTGTGCACTGAGTGCACCTTACGGCTACTGCTCTTGAAACGACCAACGGCTACCCGATTCTGGGTGGAGCCGGGCAAAGGATGCCGTGGTCCGCGATAGATTCGGTTTACACCATTTCACCGCTTCGTAAGGGAGAGTACCTCGCAAGCGAGGTCGAACTCGTAACCAATCGAGAGACCGGAGTAATCTTGTCGCAATTGGAAGCAAGGGCGTTAGTGTAAGCCCGCTGGATTATCTCGCCTGGTTATCTCGCGGATAAGGCGTTGGCCTCTTACGGGCATATGGCGGAGCTTGACGGTGGACTGTTTTGTCCAAGTCTTCTGCGCTCACTTCACGGGAGAAAGAACGAACAATCGTTAAAATTTCCTGATGTGACGGATTCGCCCGTTGTAGTTGACTACTCTATTTTGCGCATTGACAATGAAAGAGCACCCCTTTTCTCAATTTTGCCTTGCCTCTTTTACTTAACCGGCCTACCAGCCGACGAGGTGGTAAAGTATTGTGAACGCGCACATTTTTTTCTCGAGATGAAGACGGATATATACATTTTGATCCCTTCCCCCGCCAAGACGATTAAGACAATTTCCAGACTGAAGTCTGTCTGTGGGCATGTAAGTCTGTTTATCTGTGTGTATTCCTTCACCTTAGCGTCCAAACGCTTTATCCCATTAAGCTGAAATTTGGCATGTAGGCATCAGTTAAAAATCAGTTTGGTCTTGGCAAGAGTTGAAAAAATATTGTGGTTGAAATCGGTACACCAGAGGTCGCGCTAGTCATATATCAATCTCGAAATACTGGACTTAGAGATATATAATAACACATGTGCATTTTTAACTCGAAAATACACTTTGATTTTTTTGTTGGAATAACTCATATGCAAGCGACACAAATAATATATTTAAAGTATGTGGAGTGTATTCCTCCACAATAGCGCCCAAACGCTTAATCCGATTATACTGAAATTTGGCATGCAGGAATCAATTGTTCATGGCAAGAGTTGAAAAGGTTGTTGTGGAAATCGTTCCACCAGGGGCGCGCTAGTCATAATTCAATCTCAAATATGGTACACAGATAACTTGTTGGGCAAAATTATATTGAATTCTCGCTGGTCAGTATAATTGTGTAAACGATTGAATCGAAAGTGTTTAATGCTCACTATCCGCGCTTGTTGCTGACAAATAATTGGCGTCGTTGACTCTCGATATATTCGACGTTTCATCGTCGTACGGTTTGATTTCCTCCTGGCAAAAAATGACAACACGCTCAAATCCTTCCATAAGCCTTGGCTACTTGCCGGGAATGTTTTTTGGTGACAAAACCAATTTTGTTTTTATAAACATACTCGATCATGCAATTTTACTTTTGGCTTCCATTTCGACACTGAAAGCCAATTTCGGAGATGAATTTGCGTGCTATGACTCAACCGATACAAGTGTTGACTTGCAAATTTCCAGGTGTCCGTTACATGAATGTAGCTTTCCATCAAAATTTAGTTTTATTTATCACCTCAATAGGAAATTAGGGAGAGGCGGAGCATAATCATCACTTAGAAAACTCTCATATATGTGACATGACCGTATTTTTTATATTAAATAAATAACTGTTTCAAACTGGTTTATTAAAATGAAAATATCGTCGTATTATATATTTTTTTATTATAATTTTAATATTGTGTGACAAAATAACAGTGATATAAGTAAATAATAATATTCGTAACTGGTAGCAAAATGAATGAATATGTGATGATTTCTGATACAGAAACGTTGTTAACAAACACAAAATATAAACCGTTCAATGTTTTTATAAACTAGGTAAATTATCAGTCTGATATGATTATTGTTATGTTGTACATGTTAACCTAATAAAGATGCGACGACACCTCCTGAAATGCCGCCACCCTGGGTAACCTTGGGCTGGAAACCGTTCTCATCAGCGATGAAGGTGACGACCCAGGTCACACCATCTGGTGCAACCCAAGTGTAGGAACCCTGGACTGCGTAGGTTTCGGAGTCTGTTCCAGCGTTGCGGAGTTCTCCTTGTTCGTCGCGTTTGGTGCCATCTGATAGCTCGTACCTGAGAGTATGTCAAAGCCACCGTTATTTATTTATTATTTTATTTTGTTTATTTCCATTGAGGTATATAAAAAAATGCATGTACTATACAAATCATTGTCAATGGTAAACAATAGAAAATATGGATTATGCATGTGCAATTGTATAACTCTGGTTTTCTATGTATGTCGATGAAAGACGGATTCAGTTTGACAAAAAAAAATGTTCTTGGATGACTTTGATGTTGTTGTTTAGGCACAGGATGTAACGGAATTAGAATGACTCAGAGTGCAAAATTAGAAAGAAAGGTTTAACACGCAATAGTGCTGAAACTGTTACAGATTTGACAAGAATAGAAGAGAATATACAAGAATAATAAACTAAGAATAGACAAGAGGATCAAAAATATAAAGAGATATCAAACAGAAGGTAAGACAAGAAATTGATTGTACCTACTATAAACTGAATGTTTTTGACGAAAGAGTGGGAAAGATATACACAAATACAATGAATACAATTTGATGACGTCACAATTATAGGTCATCTCTTTCCTATGCCCTACTTTTCTATATCCGGTCTACACTGAGAAAAAACAAAGTTGAGAGCTCCTTACTAAAATTATAGCCCAACGAGGACATGATCCGACTAGTCGTATCCTCATGCATTATTATGAAGAGGATACGACATTATGCATGTTTCCTTCTCAGTGTAGAGCGGATATAGAACAGGGTACAGAAAAAGGAAGTAATATTAATAATGGCCAAACACCAATAGTATTACATTATTAAATATGGGGCATATGCCCCATACAAGGGCATAGGCCTTCAAGGGCCTATGCCTTTGAAGGCCATACACCGCTATTGGCGTATGACCATTATTATTGTATGACCTCCTTTTCCTGTGCCCTACTTTTCTATATCCACTCTACACCGAGAAGAAAAAAAGAAAGACGAGAGATCCCTAAATATCTATATACCTTACTAAAATAAGAGCCATACAAAGACATGGTTTAACCAGTAGTGTCCCCATGCCTAATAATGTATGGGATCTACGCCCGAAAGGCCATACACCGCTATTGGTGTATGACCATTTCTGGCATGTAAAACGTCTTTGCCGACTTTACAAGTTTGGTAGTATTATTCACGCTGCATTTCCGCACTAAACCACTGCCTTTGCGTAGCATAATTGTGACTGTATTTTTGAGTTGAAAAATTGGGTGCGGTGCTATGACGTCATTACTAATTATTGAGTTTTTTGTGTTAACTAACTCTAAAAATGCAAAACGTCTGAATAATTCGTTGACAAAATACATATAACTTTGTTTTTCGCTGAAATATATGAAGTTTCCGATGTATTTGTAAATTACTGAGGTTAAAAATTGAGATTTGTTTTAGAGAAATCATCAACATTTTAATTGTTTTTATCAGCTAATATCTAATAATTTTTGTATCTAAATAAGCAAAACGAAATATTGCATTTGATAGAGAATCTAATAAAGATCACGATAGCATTTACAATTACTAAATAGGGTACTGTATTTTTCCGTAAGCTAAGTTAGAAATGCCGATGTTTTTCACTTTTTCGACTTTCTCATATTTATTCATAATTATATAATTGTTTTACAAAATAAGATTTCAAATTTCAATGCAATCATTGTACAGTTATTATTTTTATGACTTCAATAGTAGTTCCATAGTTACAGTACTTTTTGTCGAGCGCGGCGATTGCAAGAAATTCCAATAAATTGCCGCGGTCTGCTATGAAATTATGCCGCTACTCGAGGGGCTAATCGATCGATATTACGCTTTTTTTATAAGAGCTCGCTATCTTTTAACACGCGAAGATACTACACTCATACAAGTCGTAACCTATTTGTTGTTATGAGTAAGCTGAGTGACAGCGGTGAGTTGTCTCTTGTAGCACGAGAAATTAACCGTTGCATTTTACCGTATCCAAAATACGCATAACACAAAATTATTTGTATACCACTGGCAAACGACTGATACATTTCATCTAGCAGTGACGTGACCTAATCGTAGGTGAGAATGTGATGATATTACCAGCAATAGTATTACCGTAGAATTTTGTAACGTCTAATCCAAAAATCGACCATACTTGTCGTTCGGTGGTAATCGAGGCGTAGCATTCAGGTTTAAGTCTGTAATACAATGTAGTCTGAATATTTCGTTTCACCATTGGGATCGCTAGAAGTTTTTCAATTTGTTTATGCTGAAGAAGGCAGAAGCTAATGGGCCTTGTTGCAGTTAGGCCATTAAGACCCATATGTATAAGGGTCGGCCAAACTCACGGGTCAACCGCCAACCAGCAGCCTCCATGCAGATGTGTGAACCCGGCTAGGACTCCTGACCTAAATTGTGGGTCAGTTTCTCTTAGGACTCAACCTACAAGCGCTCCTGGGCGGTTTGCGCACCGTGCGGCGTCAGTGAATCGATTGTGCATTCCGACTGATGATGCCGGGGGAGTCTGGAAACAGTATTGTTTCCTATAGACCGGGGCTAGTTGTTAATCTTACGGCAACTGCTCTTGAAACGACCAATCGGCTACCCGATACTGGGTGAACTACCGGGCAAAGGTTTCCGTGGTCCATAGATTCGGTAGGCACCGTATCACCGCTACGTAAGGGAAAGGACCGCGCAAGCGACCTCGAACTTGTAACAAGTCGGGAGACCGGAGTAATCTAGTTGCAACTGGAAGTGAGGGCGCGAGTGTCGGCCCGCTGTGTGATTAACTTCGTTATTTAGTGATAAGGCGTTAGCTTCCTATGGGCGAGTGGCGCAACTAGATAGTGGACTGTTTCGTCCCTAAGTCTTCTACTCACCTCAAGGGAGACAGAACGATCTAATATCGTTAAAACTTCCTGAGGTGACGGGTCCACCGATTGTATGTGATAGCTCCAGTTGTATATTATGCGATTGCTATTCTCTTACATGTCTTCTTTAAAGGTAGGTGCTGCTCAGCCCTAAAATATTGCACTTGGGTAATCGATTTACCTCACGGGAGCACTCCTGGCTTGGCGAAATTCATTCGTAATTCATTCAGTCATTCATTAGATACTTACGCGAAATTGTATCCAGCAACACCGACATCGCTATCGTAGCGAAGGACTTGGACATCTTGGGGAGCGGCGCATCCCATGGCCAAGAATAGAGCAAAGATGAACTGCAATACATAGAGAACTTAGGTAATAAAATTTATAATAAATAACAATGAGCGTATAACCGCTAGACCTTAAAAAGTAAAAAAAAATATTCTACCGGTTAAATCAAAATATACCTTTGTGCCATAAATAGATTGGATATTAAAAGACTTTTGGTGGGATAAATAACTGAAATATCGTACTCGTACATTGATATTTGGGAAATATAGTAAGTAAAATATGTATAATAATGCCAGCCCTGAAACCGACTTTGTTTGGCATTTATATCACTTTAACTGTAGCAACTAGTTGTTGTTGTAAATTTTAATTTTAGACGTTTTTATTGTACCTACTTATCATTCCTAAACATATTATAATTATTTTTTAATAACTTATCAATTAAAATATTTGCTTTATTCTTTTAGTACTCCATTTATTATTATTATTACTTTCCATAAAAGACTCTTTGTTATGAATATTTGACGTAAATATTTTATAGCTACGATTGTTTTAACTGCTCTTATTTTAGTAATTAAAGAACCTTTTTTATTGTTTTTTATTTTTATTTTTTATTGCTGTCTTCCTTTTTATTCATTTTTAAATATTCATTTAATGAAATTGTCCCTAGTCTCTTAGATTTTTCAAACGTTTTCATACATTAATTAATGTAAATGTTTATCAAACGCCGCCCAAAACAACGTTAGCTTAGTTACATCGGAGAGATCGGAGAGAAAACATAATTTAATAATTGAGCTTAATTTCTTGCTATGGATTAAGTAATAAAGCTGAATAATATTTTATTTTGATGTTTTTAAAATTATAAAATTTAATTCGCGAATTAATTTTAAAATTATATTAAATTAAAATAATTAAAATAAATCTAATGTATGCGTTCAAAGAAACGAAGCGGTAATTTTAATTTATTCCTTCATGAATCGGAAAATTAGTCGAACTTATTACAAATGCGATTCAAACGCGAATTATTATCAGGATTTAACAAACATTTTTATTTCACATTCTTGCTATAATATTAATTGAGTTAAGGATTATAAAACTTTAGATAATAATATTATAACTAAACATTCGTGACTAAGAATTTTGAGTCCTTAGGATTATTTTTTAAGGAACAATGTCATCGGGGGCTATGATTTTTTTAATTTTGAAGGCCGCCATTTCGAAACAAAACGGTGGATCTCTCATCAGTTTTCCAAAAGAACTACTTTTTTACGTAATTTGGCCCTAATTAGTGGCGTAGTTTCTGAGTTATACAGTGATTATTGACACATAGACAGACTCACGCGGAGAAAGATGTTTTCCAGAAATCACATTTTTGGAATGCCAGGACTTCAAAAAGAGAGCTGGTGAAAAGTCAATTAAAATTATCCACTTATTAATTATTATATTCGTAAATTATAAGAACTTTTGTAAAAGAATACGTTAAAAAATGCGAAAATAGATCAGGTATCAATTGAACAAAAGAAACAGAGATTGTCAAATACAACGGGCGAACCCGTCACCTCAGGAAGTTTTAACGACTGGTCGTTCTATCTCCCGTGAAGTTCTATCTCACTTCATATTTTACAATGATTTAGTTCCTGTTATTAGGCCGGAAATTTTCAAATAATAATTAAATAAAATTATATTAATGTGATTTTCTTCCATAAAAATGTATGTATTACTTTTAGGTTGATTGGACATTTATCTTTTTTTTAGTTTAAATTTTTAATTCTGAATTTCAGAAAATAAATTTTAGTTATATTGAACCCGTTTAGGCAAATCAAGCCGAATTATCTACTTGTAGCTACAACCGCAATATACAACAGCAATATAATAATGAGCAATCCCTTCTATACTACAAAATCCTTGCAAATCATTTACAGGCACCATGGTTACAGTAGAGTGGAAGAT
This sequence comes from Micropterix aruncella, assembly GCA_944548615.1. NCBI lineage: Eukaryota > Metazoa > Arthropoda > Insecta > Lepidoptera > Micropterigidae > Micropterix > Micropterix aruncella. The sequence continues at coordinate 4,175,751 of OX155956.1, read as the reverse complement.
TAGAAGAATCGAGGAGAAAGAAAAACAGAGCAGAAGATTAGAAAAAGTTAGTGCAGAAGAATCTTGCGATAGATAGACGTGTTGTGGCTCTTAATGTCCTTGAATCTCGAGAGGAAATATATACCAGAAATCAGATAAGATTGACAAAAATCTTATTATATTCAAAATGAATAATATTGCCAAAGGACTTCATTAAGCCGATCAAACCACACACACCTTAACACAGACTCGCACACATCAACACACAACTTAGCACAAAAACCATGACACACAATGTGCTGGTTGACCGTAAGAATTGTCCTAATGCGACTAACCCGCATTATAACTGAGGGGGCTCACAATAAAAACGACAAACAATGTTTTCTCAGTTTCTACCACTATTCCAACAATAATAATTATATATTATTATTTTACATAATAACATTTCTAAGCACTCCATTATTACACTCACCAATTTCATGGTGACGATTTAAACTGAAGATGGCTACCAAAAGAAACTTAACACGGCGACTTGAGCTTTGCAAATGTTGCCTCACTCAGCTGGACTCTTACCTTTTATACACAAATGACTCTCACTCTTCTCCTCCGTTCGTCGTCACTAGGCCATTTCATTTCGGATGATATTTCTTTCGTATGTGGCAGTTCAAATCAAGCGCCTGCCCCTACGGTAACACATTTTAAACCAATTATATAACTCGGACTTATGACTTGTAGCGTGTGACTTTTTACAGTGTGGCCTGATGTTACCTACTATTCGAAATCTTCCATTTGAGTTATAATCACGGCGTTATTGTCTTATTTTATTGTACAGGACAACCCGCTGCGTACATACACAGGGGAGCTAATGGGCCCTTGTTGGGTTGGCCACGAAGACCCATTTGTTCAGGGTCGGTCACACTTACGGATCAACACCTATCTGGCGGCCTCCACGCATGAAGTGCGAGCCCGGGTAGGACTCTGGCTAGTTTCGCCCAAGATTCAATCTTCTGGCGCTCCTGGACGGTTTGAGCACCGTGCGGTGTAAGCCATCGATTGTACATTCTGGCTAACAGTCGAAGGAGTCTGGAAACAGTACTGTCTCCTATAGAGCGGGGATAGTTATTGACCTTACGGCGACTGCTCTTGAAACGACCATCGGCTACTTGATTCCGGGTGAAGAGTCGGGAAAAGGATGCCGTGGTCCGCGATAGATTCGGTTGATACCGTTTCACCGCTAGGTAAGGGAGAGTCCAGTCGGGAGACCGGAGTCATCTGGTTGCAACTGGAAGTAAGGGCGCGAGTGTCAGTCCGCTGGGTAACATACTTGGCTATCTCGCGGATAAGACGTTGGCCTCTTACGGGCATTCGGCGGAGCTTGACGGTGGACTGTTTTTTCCTAAGTCTTCTGCGCTCACCTCACGGGAGACTCAACGATCAAATTTCGGTGACGGGTTTGCCCGTTGTAGTTTACAGCTCTAATTGCGTATACACACACACACAATATCAGAATAATATCATACATATTAGGCCTTTTGTAGGGCATACCCTAGCCTTTTGTAGGGCATATACCTAAGGCCATAGCCTTTGATTATACATTACACTGTATAATCGATGGTATATAGCGTTCCTAGATCGGCGGTTATGGTAGATGGGCCGGTTTGCTGGACGACTTGGCCTAAGGCTTCCGAAAGGTTGAATTTGCCTCCTGAATGCGTCGCGGCAGTGGGATCCTGAATAGCAGCAGTCGTGGATGATGTGAACGTGTCCGGGTTCGACGCTATAGCCGAACATTCCATTTCGTCGGGCTCTTCCATAGTCGCGTAGGACGCGACCAATGCTTCGTAAGTGTTGCACATCATCGTACAGAATGACATCGGCAATATATCGCCAGGAACCTTTGATAAGTGTGCCATTAACGTATCGCATGAAACAACCTCCCATTTCTTCGATTTTCGGCACCATATCGCTATAGCCTTCTGCACAATTTTGTGCAAGCCAAGCCATGGAATAGTATCGAGATTCGACGTCAGCTCCAAGTTCATCGCCGACAGAATGGTCATCCAAAAGCCCGGGTGATTTATCAAATGATTCGTTTCGTGTTGTCGGTAAATGTTCTCCAACATCACCTGTAGGGTTGACGTTTCTTCCATTCTGTATTTCTGATGTATTCGCTTTATTCGAAGAGTTGTCTGCGACAATGTCCGAGGGCTCGTACATGCGGACAATCGCAAGTAAAGATCGGTTGGTACGGCAGACACAGCAGAACGTCGTAACGAAACGGCCAATGTAGAAAAATCGAGGCGTTGAATTTATTTTGACGAGCTTGAGCTTCAACGATAGTGACTTCCGGATAATATCCGTAATATTCTTCAGGAGCGCTATAAATAATCGTAACGTTGGTATTAGCGCATTGCGTAAATGCATACTTATCAATTTCAGAATATTTTCTCCATAATTCGTAATCAATTACCTTGGCAGCGGCGATCGACTTCAACATGGCTGGCTCCTTAACAAAGTGGACACGACAAAATACCGACGACAAATTGATGAAATAATTATAAAGTAGGGTCCTTTTATACTTTAAAAGTACTGTAGTGCAGTGTGCAGTAGTCATTAATCAAACTTATATCGCAACCCCAACGACATTACCTCGATTTATTACCCTTTATTACAATTAACAATAAATCAATATTGATGACACGCATTTATTAAGTACAACGAACTATACAATAATATTATAATAACGAGCATTAATTAAAGCATTCTAGATAAGGCGGGATAGAGTCACAAAGAAGAGGAAGAATATCCGCACAATTATTTTTATTTTCAACTTTATTTCCCTCCGAAACTTTATACATCCTGAGTACTTGGTCTATCTTCGACGATAATCGACAACCACTCCCTACAACAGCCCCCTTCGGGGGACTTTCCCATAGTAATTCACCAGCCTGACGTCACCAAACATGACGATTCGGACCCACTTGTATGTTGGTACATAATGGCGCATCCCATCGGGGAACATCGCTAATAACTTCGAACCGCGTCTATATTATGAAATTATATTCAAGGAGTAAAATTGTATTCTAAGAGCATCCGCTATAGAGTTAAAATTGGTCCTTGTACGACAAGTGAAAACATGACATTATTAAAAATATAACATATTATGATATAATAAATAAAAAAAAGCCATTGTCAGAATTTAATAGAAAAAAAACCCACGTTTCCAAATGTAAAAATAAAGGTTGAACTTAATAATAGCACTTTAATAAAATAAAAAAATATTAAATGTAATACATTGTAAATAAATTATTGTTATAAATTTACAATACCAATAAATAATAATCCAATAAATAAGCAACAAAAAAAGTAATAAAATGAATAAATAAATTAAAAAAACCTTGGTGTGACTTATCTTTTGTCTTCTACATATATAGATTATCATGGTATCCTGCCAAAATAATGGACTTAATAAAAACATAACGTTTTGCAGGTGAAATAGAAAATATGACAACGGCTGACAATTTATTCTGATCACATGAATGGATCGCTCAATGTTAAAAGTCATATTTTTGGATATTTAAAGCTTAAAATGCTATTCGGTTGTAAAATCTATTATCCATCACATATATTTAAAACACACCAAAAGGCACTAAGTATGAAAAGCTATAGTCATTCAAACATACATAGGTTTTTAAATACGTTCCGTGCTAAAGGAATCTAAGTCCATGGAAGAAGACCCATTTAACCGAGTTGTTACTGAAACTTTTTTTATCCCGTATCACAGTAGTTTTGTAGTATTATTTACCTTGATGCATAAAGTAAACATGGAAAAATACCAAAAAAAACTGAGTTTTCAGGAAAAGTCGGAAAATGAGGATCGTTTTAACGATCAGTAGTAATAGGCAGGTAGGTTAACGCTCATATAACTACTACTTTATCTATTGTATCCTATTTTAAATTAAAGAAACACAGTTATTACTATGAAAAAGGCTTTATTATCTATCTATCTATATCGATCTATAAAATTTTTATTTATTTAAGTCACAAATTTGTAAAAAACGTGCAGAAAATAAATTTCAATCACAAACTTATTTGTAAACACTTACCGTTTTGAAGACATAGTGAAAGTTAATTACGCTAATACGCATTAAAATAGAAAAGCACTTCAAAATTCTGATCCTAATATGATTATCTATGCACCAAAATACTGTCAAACGATCATTACGGCGATTGGTAAACAATATGTAAAAGTTATCTGCTCGTTAATATATTTAAATTGAGAGTATTCCCCATACTTTTTTTTTGATCTTTATAACGATCGGTCGTTGTAAATGGGTTAATGTGGAATGCATGAGAAAAAATAAATATTTAACGTTGGTTCGAATATTGTAAAAAACTGCTATTTGGATAGAAACTACGGTCATATATGCACATAACGAGAGCAAAAACCATATAACCATGGTTTACCACCAGTGTTTTTGTTTGATTCGAGGATTCAAGTGAACATGTTTTCATTCATCACAGAAAGCTTTATTTTACGCCTTAGATCTAGTAAAACAAACATTACAGATTTAGATTTAGTTGCCAAAAATCATGAATCCCGTTAACTGGCAACTATCTAAGGATATCCAGAAGGGTTTGGGCCAATCAAAGTCGCGTGAAAAACCGATTTAAAAAAGATTATTCATTACATCTCCAAAGAAATTCAAGATTTTTTTACAACATGTATCAAATCTGACGACAAACTCTCCCAACATGGTTATACTAATTTAGATTCAATGTTTATTATGAAAATAAATTTGTATTCCAAAATTGTGCTGTTTTCAGAAATCAAATATTCCAAGAAAGGATAATTATTTATATCTTTATCTCAATATTCCATTAATGCTACAAGGTTTTGAGTATAACGATCGCAAAAATTAAAAATTATACTATTATGTTATTTTAATCCATAAATAATACAAACTTTCTTCAAAGTTGTTATGTTTATAAAATAGGGTAAGTAAAAATATATTTCCATAGGTATTTTTTAGGAGATCTTTTTTTTTTATTTACTCAAAACCGTGTGATCTAGACTTAGATTTCTTTAACATGTAGACTTTTAATTACAATCTATGTATTTAATTAATAAAATTCCGAACTGAATCATGGGGAAGGCAGAATAGTCTAGGCGAGTGGGTATATCGAGATGGAATAATAAAATTTATCTGGGCCAACATATCTTCTGTATCTCTTACGTTATTTATAAGCTTGTCTAGGAACAGCGCACTGCCAGCTCAACAAACACCTGCCAACTCTTCGGATAGCGAAAGGCCCTATATATCGGGCTGTGGCATAAAGAGGGGTAGCGAAGCACATGTATGTCAAGCGTTTGCTATCAGAAGAAAAAACCAATGGCAGCATATGAGGTAGCTATTTATTATTTTTTATTTATTTTTAAATTTATTTGGTAATTAAAATTATCTACAGTAAATGGACATATACAATTACAATGTCATAGCCAAGAATTTAGTAGCGAAAAACTGATTACATGTTATTTAAGAAACTGTTGCCAGTGATCCTATTTTAATGTCGCCTAACTAGGCAATAGCCTGTTCTAAAGCGGACATTTAAATTGTTGTAAATATATTATAAACCAATATAAAAACTAAGTACTGAAAAATATAGACAATTTTGGTATTCACTAAGACGTATTATTATTAATTCTTACGAGCTGGAAAATTGAATATATAATTCATAATATAAAAGTGAAATTGATAATATAACATTGTTAACCTCAATATAATCATAAAAAAGTATGCACAAATAACTAGTATTTAGATAAACATAATTGTTTAAAAAGAGTAAGATATTTAAACCCTAATCATCATAAGCTATGGCCGATGTGTGCATCTTACGACCGTCGTGGGTTTTCAACTGGTATCATAGGTAGGCTGGTTGCAGGATCTGTAGATTGAGAGTACTGGCCATTATGAAGGCAAGCTACAATTGTCCTTAACGAAGGACTAAGTGCGGGTGATCGGGTGACTAGCTACCCTCCCGCTTATAATCATCATCATCATTCTGCATCACGAATGGCAGCAGTTCTAACCAGCGACTTGCGCATTGACAATGAAAGAGCAACCCATTCCTCAATTTTACCTTGCCTCTTTTACTTTACCAGTCTACCAACCGACAAGGAGGTAAAGTATTGTGAACGCCCGAATTTTCTTTCGAGATGGAGATTGATATATACAATTTGACCCCTCTCCCCCAAGACGCTTAAGACAATTTCCAGACTGGCGTGTGTCTTTTTGTGTGTATTCCTCCATGATAGCGCCCAAACCCTTTATCCGATTGAGCTGAAATTTGGCATGCAGCCATCATTTGGTCATGACAAGAGTTAAAAAGATTGTGTTAGAAATCGGTCCACCAGAGGGTGCGCTAGTCATAATTCAATATCGAAATATTGGACTTAGAAATTTAAAAATTGGTAAACAAGTGATTTGTTGGGCCGAAACAACATTTTGAATTTTTTATTAAAATATTTCATAGACAAGCGATACAATATTATTTAAATTCCGCCATACAAATGTATGGCGAATCAAATATTTAAATTTTCAGCGTCGCGTGTTTTGATATCGCACGGCGTACATTCGAAATTTAAATCTTCTTTGCGTTGTGTCGCTCGCTCGGAATTCGAATGTTTAACGGCGAATTTAACGGCGACGCGCGCTTGCAATTAGAATTCTATATTAAATGATATGATGTCCTGGGCCAATTGCCGGGAAGGTATTGGGGTGAAACAGCCGATTTATTTCATATAGCTTCAGGCAATTCGGATATTAGTTGTCCATATAATGAGCCTGATGAAGATTTACTAACCCCATCATGGAGTTAGTAAATCAGCAATGCCCCTTGAGAATCCCAGAACACAGGGTCCATAAATTTGCTGGTGGTTGCGACCACTCTGAATTTGCTAGGAGGTTATGTGTTTGTGTTTCCACTCTTTGTGTTTCCAATCCTTTGTGTTTCCACTCTTTACTCGGAATGTTATCTCTGCATCAAAGTGATGCACCCATATTTCATCCATTGTCCTGTATCGATCAAAAAAGTTCTTCTTATCTGAGCGTAAAGTTTAAAAAATTCAATGCTAATGTCCTCTCTTGCCCGCTTATGATTTGCTGAAGGCATTCGCGACACACATCGGGCCGATATTTTGTCACGACCAAAACATTAGATATTATGTTTTTAAATACATGAAAAGAAAATACTGTATCCTCCACTATTTGAGGCATTGTGGATCTTCGGTCTGCTAATATTAAACCGTTTCTTCTTACTGTTTCTTTAGTTGTGACTGTGGTTGTAAGACTTCCGTCATGCTACTTCACAGGACGTTCTGTCATACTTAAAATCGGAACACCACTCCTAATAACTATGTTATACGACACTGCATAGTCCCTAAGGTTACAGTTAAATAAGCATGGATTTTAGTAGTGGTCAACCTATTTTACTCTCGGCCCACCAATCAACTAGGAGGGAAGGTATTGTGAACGCGCATTTTATTTTCGAGATGAAGACGGAATATCTATTTTAGATATTCGTTAGATATTGACACGATTTAGACCATTCCCATATAGAAGTCTGTCTGTGTCGATGTGTATCCCTCCACGATAGCGCCTAATCGCTTAACCCAATTGAGCTGAAATTTGGCATGCATATATCATTTGGCCCTGGCTAGAGTTGAAAGGGTTGTGCAGGGACGTGATAGTAATATCTCAATTTGAAAATATTCGACTTATAGACTGGAAGTATGGTACACTTTTCTACATGAAATTTGGTACAATTTTCGCCGGTCAGTATATTTGCGTATATAATTGAATTGAACGCGTTTAATGCATTGCATTCTCACTATCCGCGCTCGTCGCTGACAAACAATTCGTGTCGTTGACTCTCGATATATTGCACGTTTCATCGTCGTACGATGTGACTTCCTCCTGTGAAACATTGACATCACGCTCAAATCCTTCCATTAGCCTTAGCTACTTGCCGGGAAAGTTTTAGGGTGACCCAACCAATTTTGTTTACATATACTTGATCACAAACCTTTGCTTGTTGGCTTCCATTTCGATACGAATTTGCGGGCTGTGACAACCGATACAGGTTTTGATGTGCAAATTTCCAGGTGTCCGTTACATGAATGTAGCTTTCCTAAGTTTGATTTCTCACCTCAATAGGAAATTAGGCAGGAGCGGAGCTTAGAAAACTCTCACTTAATCATCACTTAGAAATCACTTAATCATCACTATCATATATGCCACATAACCGTATGTTTATATTAAGTGACTGTTTCAAACTGGCTCATTAAAATGAAAATATCGTAATTTTATTTTATTTTTTATTATAATTTCAATATTGTGTGACAAAATAACAGTGCCATAAATAAATAATAATCTTTGTAACTAGTAGTAAAATGAATGAAAATGTGATGATTTCTGATACAGAAACGTTGTTAACAAACACAAAATATAATCCGTCCATTGTTTTCATAATGTATGTAAATTATCAGTCTGATGTGATTATTATTATGTTGTACAGGTTAACCTAACAAAGATGCGACGACACCTCCTGAAATGCCGCCACCCTGGGTAACCTTGGGCTGGAAACCGTTCTCATCAGCGACGAAGGTGACGAGCCAGGTCTCACCATCTGGTGCAACCCAGGTGTAGGAACCCTGGACTGCGTAGGTTTCGGAGTCTGTTCCAGCGTTGCGGAGTTCTCCTTGTTCGTCTCGTTTGGTGCCATCTGATAGCTCGTACCTGAGAGTAAAGCAAAGCCACCGGTATTTATTTTTTATTATATTTTGTTTATTTTCATCGAAGCACATAAAAAATACATATATTTTACACATCAATGTTGATGGTGAACGTAATGGTGAATGTTGATTATGCACGTGGAATTGAATAACACTGGCTTTATATGTATGTCGATGAGGGATGTCTTGAGTTGGACTAAAGATGTAATGTAATGTAAAGTAATGTTTAAGGATGCCCCGGATGTTGTTGTGCTGGCACAGGATGTGGTATAGAATCAGAGTGAGCCAGAGCGCAGAATCAGAAAGAAAGGTTTAACACTTACAAATGCTAAAACTGCTAAAGATTTAGACCGCATATTTCGTTTAAACCAATGATAGGCAAGAGGATCAAAAATAGAATGAGATATCAAACAGAAGGTAAGACGAGAAATCGATTGTTCTATAAACTGAATATTTTTGACCAAAGAAGTGGGAAAGATATACAAAAAGACAATAAATAAATGTTGCTTACCTCACAATTATAGATCTTCTCTTTCCTATGCCCTACTTTTCTATATACGTTCTAAAACAATGTGGAAAAACAAAGACAAGAGCTTCTTAAATATCTACTTTACTAAAATAATTGCTAAACAATGACATAGTTCGATAAGTCGTCTCCCTTTGGCCAATAATATATGTGGCCTATGCCCCGGAAAGCTATACACCACTATTGGTGTATGACCACTCTTTCCTATGTCCTGATTTTCTATATTCGCTCTACACTGAGGATGAAACAATGATGAGAGCTTCTTAAATATCTACCTTACTGAAATAGTTGCCAAATCAGGATGTGGTTCGATTAGTCGTGTTCCCGTGCCCAATTATGTATGAGGCCTATTCCCCGGAAGGCCATATTACAATTTCTGGTGAATTACCACTTCTGTATTACCATTTCTGGCATGTAAAACGTCTTTGCCCACTTTTGAAGTTTGACAGTATTATTGACGCTGTATTTCTGTACTAAATCCACTGCCTATGTGTGGCATTATTGTATTTGACGCAGTGAGATGAGCCCTGCCAATCCTTTTGAATGCAACGATGATATTCATTATTGCAATATCGTATTAACGTTTTATTTTGGATTACATTTTAAGGCATTTCAGTTTTATGGGAATTTTACTACAACTTTAACATAATTTATTGTAATACTAGAGTACTGCCCACCCCAGAACGGTCTAGTCCCAGTTAGGTGACAGAATCAAATAAACACTAGGTTAAGATTTTGCCATTCGGTTGCTGTAACTTCTGTAAGCAAAATCAATGTTTCATGGTAATTAATTCTTAAAATAAAAAAAAATAAAATAAAGCTTTAAAACCGCGAAAGCAGTTTGTAGCGCCATTGCGATTATAGTTTGTAACACCATTGTCAGGCGATCCGCATGCTACGATTTCTGTAATCACGTAGTACCAGTACAATAATGCCATGTCACCATGCAAACTGTAAAATTATCCCTCCATTGCCAGTCCTTTCAAGAGCATTCATCTTCATGGAACCAACCAGGCAACTAAGATTACCATCTTGGATACTGTCAACAAAGACACTAAATGATTATATTATTGGCTTTCAATCGATCGATATTACGCTTAAATAAAAGAGCTCGCTATATATTAACGCGTCAATAAACAACATTCACACAAAGAAGTCCCAACCTTTTCGTTGTTATGAGTAAGCTGACTGACAGCGGTGAGTTGTGTCTTGTAGCGCAAGAACTTCTTTGTAGACTACTGGCAAACGACTGATACATTTTACCTTACAGTGACGTGACCTACTCGTACATGACAATGTAATGATATCAAGGGCAATAGTATTACCGTAGAATTGTGTTACGTTGAATCAAAAAAAAAATACTGTACTTGTCTTTCGGAAGTAATCGAGGCGTAGCATTCAGATTTAAGTCGGTAATATAATTTAATCTGAATATTTTGTTTCACCATTGGGAAAGTTTTTCTCTCAATATATATTAGTCGATTGATCTTCCTTCCCCTTCTATCCTTAAAGGAGATGCTCCTCGACCCAAAAATGTCGCCCTGGGGTAATCGGTTTACCATCACGAGGGCACTCCTCGCGTAGCCAAAGTCATACATAATTCATTCAGTCACTTATTTAATACTTACGCGAAATTGTATCCAGCAACACCGACATCGCTATCGTAGCGAAGGACTTGGACATCTTGGGGAGCAGCGCATCCCATGGCCAAGAATAGAGCAAAGACAAACTGCAATACATAGAGAACTTAGGTATTATTATTTATAATAAGGACCAATTAGCGTATAACCGCTGGATATTACAAAGTATAAGAAAAATATGTAGCTTTCCGATTAAAAATACGTATTGGGGCCATAAATAGACGGGATATTAAAAGGCTATTGTTTGGATACCTCAAAAAATTAATAAAATGAGGTGCGTAATATTAATGACAGCCCTGGAACCGGCTTCGATGAGCATTTAAATCACTTTAAATACATGAACTAGTTTATAGTGTTAATTTTAAATATAATCTTTTTTAATTATATTTAACGTTTTCTAAACGAACTGTATTTATTTTTACTAACTTTATTTTCCCCTTAACTTATAATTAAAAACATTTGCGATTTTTTTATTTTTTTATTATTAAACTTTCCATGAAAGACTCTTTGTTAAGTATTTTCGACGTAAATATTTTATAACTACGATAATTATTTTAACCTGCTCTTATTTTAGTAATTATTTAAACTTTTTTACTAGTGATTTGAAATTTTTTAGTGCTGCTATCTTCTTTTTATTACTTTTTACTATGCATCAAATAAAATTGTCCCTAGTCTCTTAGATTTTTTAAACGTATTCACACATTAATTAATGTAAATGTTTATCAAACGCCGCCCAAGAACAACGTTAGCTTATTTTATATGATGTCGATCATAATTTTATTTTGATGTTTTTTTTTTAAATGGTTATATATTTTGTGAATTGCTTTTGAAATTAAACCTAATTAAATAAAGTAAATCAAGTGTTAGTTAAACCTTTATCAATCGGACATACCACACATGACACAAATACGACACAAATGTTATTACCGTCGTAGACATAGGATATAGTGTAATCATCGCCATTTGACAAATTTTTACTCGACTTCTTTGCTTCATATGGAATTGCAATGTTGATTTTGCGAATCGAATCAGATAAATATTTCGACGTGTATTTGTCAACATTGGTACAGAGAATTTCGCTATTCCGATAATATTATGGTAGACTTTTCAGATCATAATGCTCAAATTCAGGTTATTAAGTACAGTATAGAGAGATTGCTGAGGAAAGCAAAATATCCACCAATAAATGCAAACTTTTAGTAAAGCATTCACAAATTCATTGTTTACGCTCACAAAATTCTTTGTTTCTCTCCTTTTATTCAGCATGTATACCATCTACAGCATTTATAAACCTTAATTATCTTACAGGCGGCCGGTTTTTTATAACATCTCGTGGCGGTACTCGTCCGTCCAAGCATCGCCCACGCCGGACGCTGCTTAGCCTGTGTGATCTGATGGGGACCATTGTTTTAACGCGGCTGCGGACTTGGCGATTTAACTGAGGTCCTATCGATTATAATAATAGCGATTTTTAGGTTCGATTTTAAAGTTCTTCATTTTTTACCCACCATATTAAGACTTTAAATATTGTTGAGTATTATTTTGAATCACTAAACATATTATAAAATGACGTTCAACAAAGACACTATATTAGAGGCTTTATTCTTAGGATTCTAAGACCTTTTTATTTCACATATAATATTATAATTAAACAACTAGGGTTGTCAACTACAATAAGCGAACCCGTCACCTTAGGAAGTTGTAACGATAGCGACTGTTCTATCTCCCGTGAGGTGAGCGTAGATGACTTAGAGACAATACAAATCTACCGCCTAGCTCAGCCAACATGTCCGACAAAGGCCAACGACTTACGGCGAGGCACCTGGAAAGGTACCCAGCGGGCAGCCTCGCTCCCTGTTTACCAGTTTTGGAAGGATATCTCTCTCTGGAATTAACTATCAGGATACCTCCAACCTCCCGACTGGTTACGGGTCCAAAGTCGCTTGCGCGACTTCTACCTGCAGTATATTCAGCGGCGATTCAGTTTGAATTTATCGCGGACCAATGGCATCTTTTGTCCGGTTCTGAATTCAGGATCATGCAGCCATTTGGTTATTTCAATAATGGTTAACAACAGGTCAAAATCCGACACCGCTGCTTAGGAGACAGTATATTATATTTAAACATACGTGACTCAGAATTCTAAGACACGTATGTTTATTTTTCAAGGAAAAATGTCATCGGATTTGTGATTTTTTTGAATTTTGAAAGGCCGTGATTTTGAAACAAAACTTTTTATTTAATGTTGTGTTCGATATTTTTACTTCTTAGGTATGTTAGATTTTATCTTGATATTATCTTGATATCTTGATATTTATCTTGATCATATGTGTTATTTTTTCTACCTTTTTATTCTTCAATATGGTATGTGTAAAATTATCTTAAATCATGATTGTATCATGATAAAACGATTATCTTAAATCATGTTGAGTAATCCTTTTATCAACAAAAATGTTATATTTTACAATTTTTGCCATTTTAGATATTAGGCCAGATTATTTTAAAATAATATTTAACTAATATGATATTGTTATGGTTTTTCTCGGGAACAATGTAATGTTATGGTATCAATTTTAGGGTGATTAATTATTTATATATATGTATTTCTTAATTTCATTTAAATTTAAATTTGTAATTATGAAATTGAGAAAATTTATTTTAGTTATATTAAACCCGTTAAGGTAAATCAAGTAGCATTATCTATTTGGAGCTCCATCCGCAATATAATACCATGGTTTATCCTTTCTAACTAACTCTATTATTGCAAATCATTTACAGGCGCCATAGTGACAGTAGAGTAGACGATTAGGTAAATCATGTAGAAAGAAGAGAAAGTTGAGGCAGAAGAATCTTGAGGTGCGATAATTAAATGGGTTGTGGCTCTTAATATTCTTGAATCTCGAAAGGAATAATATGCCAGAAATCGGATAAGACTCATAAATTAATATAAGATTTTTAATTAAGCCGATCGAAATACACACACCTTAACACAGACTCGAACACCTTAACACACACCTTAGCACAAAAACCACGACACGCAATGTGCTGGTTGGCTGTAAGAAATGTCCCAATGCGATTTATACGCATTATAATTAAGGGTGCTCACAATAAAGACGAGAACAAATGTTTTCGCAGTTTCTACTACTATTCCAACAATTATAATTAAATATTATTACTGTAAGGTTGCCTAACGTTTCTAAGCAACCTAAAAATACACTCACCAATTTCATGGTGACGATTTAAGCTGAAGATGGCTACCAAGAGGAACTTAACACGGCGACTTGAGCTTTGCAAATGTTGCCTTACTCAGCTTGGACACTTACCTTTTATACACAAATGACTCTCACTCTTCTCCTCCGGTCGTCATCACTCGGCCATTTCAATTCGGATTATATTTCTTTTATATGTGGCAGTTCAAATCGAGCGCCTGCCCTTACTGTAACACACTTTAGACCAATTATATAATTCGAACGTATTACTTGTGACGTGTGACTTTTGACACTGTAGCCTTATTATATATTCGAATTCTTCCACTTGATTTTATATTCACGGCATTATGGTCTAATTTTATTGTACAGAACATCCCGCTATATCCACACACAATATCAGATTAATCATATTAGGCCTATTGTAGCGTATGTATGACATTTGTAGATCGACGCTATACAATATGAAATTATATTCTAAGAGTATAATTGCATTCTAAGATCATCATGTATATGGTCATTATTGGTCCTTGTATGACAAGTAAAACAAATACCACTAAAAGAATATAATATAATAAATAAAAAAAAACAATAATAACAATATTAATAATAATGAAACGCTTTATTCGGACGAAAAAAATATACCATTAGGATGTTCCCAAATGTAATAATAACGGTTGCACTTAATTATAACATTTTTATAAAATAAAACAAGGAAACATAATAAAAAGAATCAAAAACACGATTGCCGTTACTAAAAGTGAACTGCGTATTCAAATTCAAATTCTTTATTTTACAAAAAAAAGCATAATAACAGTTACAAAAAAATTAAACCTAACCTAACTGGATCGCACGAAACGTCCGCACTAAGGTAGGCTCAGATTCGCATAATTAAGTACTGCCTAATGCTAAATAAAAAAATACATTGAAGAATGCCGTGAAAAATAAAATCAAGTAAAGTAAAATTTTAGTAAAAAATAAAATTTCAAATAATTTTAAAAGGTATTCGATAATAAATAAGGAACAAAAAGCATGCCAACCATAAATATATGGTAGGTGAATAATAATGTGTTAGGAATGGTAAGTTAGCTAAGAATAAAACAAATTAGTTTTTCAGTTTCTTTCCTTCCCTGGGTGATCAACCAGTGGGTTAGTCTTTTTTTGTTTATATTTATACCTTGAGTATAAATGTCAAGAACAGAGAACTCACGAAAAAGTTGCTCAGACGGGTATCTCAACGGTTTTTTGTTGACAACTCTTAACAGCGCCTTCTGAGCTTTAATAAGTGGATCGAGGTGTGATATGCTGCACCGCCCCAACCAAGAATCCCATATGATATAATGCTGTGTGCAAGCGCGTAATAGACAGCTTTTAGTAACGGTTTCGACATTACGTTACGTAGAAGTTTAAATGGATGAACGAGTTTGCGAATTTTAGCCGCTGTGTTGTAGATATGGTAAGACCAGGTCAATCTATTGTCCAAAGTCAAGCCTAGGTAAGTCAAGCCGAAGTCAAGCCTATCTAATCTAGTCGTGTTCACCTTGACTAGATTAGAACAAGCACAGATAGTTGATGGACTGTCCTTACATGCGTGTACTATTAGGGATAGTCTAGCAGTTTGTTGCATTCCCTTGCTGGTTTTGGAAAACGTCATATATTTGGTTTTCTCTACATTTAGAGATAAAAGGTTACAGTCAAGCCATTCTTTTAACCGTTTGAGACCCATTTGAGAGTTTTCAAACACTCCCTGCCAAGATCTGTCTCTGAAAATTAGGGCAGTGTCATCTGCAAAGAAGATGGCTTCCCCTTACACAGAGGAATTGATGATAGTCCATTTATGTAAATAAGGAATAAAATTGGACCTAGCACGCTTGTATTTATTGTATTTGTAATTATTTATATTACGAATTTTTGTGAAATATTTGTAGTTTATGTATTTATCTATATATGATAGATACATGTATATTTTTGGAATGTACTAAATCAGACCTTTCATTTGACACTATACACGATATTTATTTTATTTATTTATTATTTATTTATTTAAACAACAACATGATTTACAGACGAATGGCTATGATATTCGGTATACAGTACAATAAAGCGTGCAGGAAAAAAAATTAAACCCATAGCTGTTGACTCATCGCATACCTAACTGAGCAAAATCGCCTGTATCTAGGGATGCTGATATTACACTTAGCATATTGTGAGCTGACAGATATGACGCTCGGTTATATAATTATTATTGGAATAAAGTTAAAATCATTAATTCTTGCATAATACAAATACACACACACAATGAGTTATACCAACATACAAAAAATAGTATAGTAATAAAAAAAGATAAATTTATGTCATTTGGATATTTGGACATTTACACAACTACTTACTTGATATTTGGACTGTTAAGGTACCCTATGGCACGTGGGATTTGACTCTTGTGACATAACGATTCTAACATAACCACACAATTCTAAATCGGTTCAAGCGTTTAGAAGTTATGGTGAAAGTTATGAAGTTAGAAATTATGTCCCGGCATCGAAGCAAGAGTTACCGTGTTCGTGGAAGACAGTTGTATGAGGATTCGGAGGGTATCCTAGACTAGCTCGAACGCGACTCTCCTCGCGTTTACTGCTTTCAGTATCGCTTACTCTGAATTAATTACGAGGCTGCTATCTCGAGATAAAATATCCGAAAGAAACTTTTATTTTGCTAACGGTCGGGTAGTATTGATTTAGTCATAGCTATAGTTATTTATTCAAATGTTACAATAAACATTAAACCTTACAGAAATTAAAATCAATACATTCATCACAACGTAAAGTAATTACAAATTGCAAAACAGATTGTCCCTTTTAACTAACTAATTGATAATGCTCCATTCCATACATTCTTCCAATTTAAAAAAGCTTTTTGTATCAGAATGTTTTAATCAAGCCTTCCATGATTAATTTTGTTTGTTTGATGTCGGCAGTCGGCAGTTCACCCGAATTTTGACAGCGAGTAGTTTTCTACAAGCAGCTGGTTACAAGATCGCGTCGGATATTCATGGGTGTTGCAATTTATGTGAAAAACTGCGAAATTCTTATTTGAATACAGTGCTATATGTACATGGACGGAACACCTAATATCTTTAGACCTCGGAAGCTTTAAAAACAAAGTCATCAAAAGAGCAGAAGAACTAAAGTATTCCCTAGGAGAATTATGTAGTTAAATATCGTGTACTTTATGGGTATGACTTGATCCCAGCTGAAGCAAAATACTATACCATTTACTATACTACTATATTTCTTCATTCGAGTACTATCTAGGTACTAAGAATAAGTAAAAAATGGTTAGGGCATGATTTAGAACCCCAGGAATGGGGTTGGGTGCAGCGAAATGAATTTCTGGAGCCAAGACAACAATAGTACCACCAGCTTCAGATGAATTACTTAATACTATATTTTGTTATTATAACAATGGATGTGGTCCACGCTGTGGGTGCAGAAAATCCGGGTCACAATGTACTTTAGCTGGTGGCCGGTGTAATGGGCAAGGTTGTCTCAATGCTGTTTCATTGCAAAGAGACTCCGAGGAAGAGAGTACATTTTACCCGGAAATTCTCGAAGGCCTGAAACAACGATTCAGGACAACGAAGATGACGACAATGAAATAGGAAATTTTAAAACTCAGAAGATGACGACGATGATTAAGAAAAGAAAGAAAATGAATACTTTTGTTCTTAAAAATATTAAAATTTGTAAGTTTTCACTTCACTTCAATTTCAATTGTAAGAAATATACAGCTGCTGAATAAAGATAAAATTAAAATATATTGACTGATTTTATTTCTTTTTGAAATATACTCTCAATAAATTAATATAAAATTAAGATATACAATAAGTATTTCATTTAATGAGCTTTTAATTACACAAAGTAAGTAGGTAAGTATTATTAAATGAATATATAAGATATATTCGTATGTAAAATGTTATTAAATAAAATGTATTAATTAATAAATAATACAAATTACTCATTGTTAATGATAATTTAATGATTTGATAACTTTATAGAGAGTATTATTCACCGAGATTTAAAGTTGACCTTGCAGTACAGTATATATGGCTGCGCGCTCTCCGCCCTCTATCTCAAAAACGGCTAAGCGGATAAAAAAATCTTTTAAACAGAATTTGTCGCAAATTTTATGCTTTACATTTTTACCATATATGTTGACATCATTGGAGCTATAGAAACCTAGATAATCGCGAAAGCCCGAATTTTGTTACCCTTGACTTTGAAAAACTTACGACGCAGACACGAGATTTTATGAGAATTTTGAGACAACTTTTATAACGCCAAAATGAAGGTGTATACGAGTTTCCAGCATATCACCTCTCATTCCGAGGTGAAACCCTAATTTGACTGGACTATAAATTAAGGTTATACAGTTGGACAAACAAAATATTGTACCGATCTCGAACAGCGAGGGGTGAATGAATCAACAAATTTTTATGAGTAAAATTAGATGAAAAAAAATGGATTTTAATGATTCGCGAACGAACCTATCCACTAGAAACCAAATTTTATTATGCTATTTAAAGTATATTTTCTACTGTTTTTTTTTACTTTTTTTGTAAACCAGTTTTCTTTGTTTAAATATGTATGTATTTAACCTTCTTTCTATTATTTTTAAAATATTTGCCCTGGAATAATATATTACTTAGTTGGGAGGCATGGGACCGATCATCACAGCTGTGTGTTTATTTATTTTAGATATTACCTGCTTTTCATGTTACGCGTGTTGCAAACTCTGTAGATTACCTTAATAAATAAATTTACAAAAGGATTATTTTTATTTCATCAACATGTTTATTTATTGGTATTTTCCTCAAAACTATAATCATATATGTGAGCGTCTTATTGTGCTTTCCAGTGGTTATCTATTTTATGTTGTTGTATGATGGTCCATTGTAAACGCAGTAGAGAAGGAAAGATTTCAAGACAGCTTTTGCGGCACACCTTTTTACTATGCATTAAAATAGTGAAAAACAAGTGCGTCCCAGTTTATCGCAGAATGCAACGATGTGTACAATCCATCGAAGACTGCTTTCGACAAAGAAACCCAAACACTTGGCCGAAATCACTAGCTTTCGATGTGGAGTTTTTCTTTAATTTATTCGACATTAGCTGGCTCCGGTTTAGCTGAGGAAATGTTCATTCCGCTTGCGTAACATAGAAAAAGTTTGGGATTCCAAGGCGATAGTCTACTCGCCATCCCCTTGCATCACTCATGAGTGATGGGCCGAAAAAGGCGGAGAAAGTAGGGGCGGAAAAACAGAAGGAAACACCGATGAAGTAACAGTGCTGTTGGATTTTGTTGCTGATGATATAGAGAGTAAAATGGAGATATGACATCCAATGGAGATATGACATCCAATGGAGATATGACATCCAATGGAGATATGACTCACTTGGCCTACCCAACATGGCGGCGGGGGTCCAAAATTAGAATACAACTACTTTAAATTAAAATAATAAATTTAATTTCTGTATACTATACACGATTGAAGATTCCACGAAGCTAATTGGGCAGTGTCACTGCCTATACTTTTTTTTAAAGAAAAAAATCGTAGTTGGGTAAGTTTCCGGGTTCGATTCCCGGCTGGGCCACAATTTACCGTTGGGATAAAATTAACCGAATTGCATTTTTAATTCTGTTAATCAAATGTCATAACAAGGCAAACACTTACACTTATGATGCACGCACATATACTTATAAACACAACATAGTAGATTTGGTTGTAAGAGATTGTCGTATGATAATAAACACGCCAATGTCGGTTGTCGCTTGCAATAACAACATCGGATCGAATAGACCTCTTGCCAGAATGTGTCGCGTTTTTGATAAATCGTGTAAAGGATTGAATGTATTTTATGATTCCATAAATATAATAAAAGATTCAATCAATCATACCTAGCCTATCTCCTACTTTTTAAGGTTTCACTTACTGCCATCCTAATGCACTGTATTATATGATTATTATATTATAACATACTATTGTATTATATCATATTATATATAATAAATATTATTATCCTATTACTCATACTTCTATTTTGCTTTATCCAAATAACCTTATTAACAACTTATTTAATTATTTCTTTTCTTACCCTTATATTATTATTAGCTTTATTATTTTTTTTTCCTACTATCAACGTGTTGATGTTATTTCTATGTTAATGTGTAATGCACGCATTTCAAACTATTTATAAAATAGTTGTTTTTTTTCGTTTGAATATGTTTTTAAGATACTATTATGATATATTTACTATCTGTAAGTCTGCTATAAAATAAAATAAAAATAATATTGTGACATTTCGCAGTAAAGAGTAGAAAGAAACAAACAAAAACGTACTTGCACTCATTTATAGTGCACGTGGTTTGGCCCTGGAATATGGTTCTGTCTACCATTGGAGGTTCTCCTTCAGAGGCAGTTTTTAAATTTATCTGAAACAGCACTTCCAACGAAAAGGTAATATTCCCAAATGGTTTATTTCTCATCCCCACCCTCCACCATATTGATATTCGATTTTTCTTTAATTAATCCATATCGTTGCTATGCTTTTATTTTACATTTATTTTTAAATAAAAATAAAATAAAAAACTTTTTTTTTACATTTTAAATATATTTTTATACATACAAATGTGTGACCTTATAGCCACATGACAATACCTAATAGTAATTGTCTAATCCCATAGTAATAGTCAAACTAAAGGTACTTAACTGACGTATGAATAAACAAGTATATTTCTCTGTAAGCATACAGGAATAGGGAAAGAAAGGAGAGGGTAAAGAACGGGTTACTTTATAGAGAGGTTGCACATTTCGGGGAGAGTCTTAAACGATTCTAATAATAAAAATAAAATACAAACGGAGCTGCCATGGAATTCACCGACCGGAGTCGGAATTATAAATAGCATGAAAACGAATTTACCGAATTAATTTTGTAGCACCCGACGTTTCGGCAATATTACAAGCGACATTTCCAGTGTAGACAAACGGGTGTTACTTCAACGCAAACACAGTCAAACTTCACGCGGCAAAATTGTTTTTATCCTATTTATAATATCAAACAACCGCGATAGTCTTTGATTTCAGATTCTAACAAAGGTGAGTTTCGTAAATTTGCTGTTAGATCGCACAAGTCCATAATAACTGACTTACATAAGAAAAGTAATGTTAACTTTGAAAAAAAAACATAAAAATAAAACTAAGTTAAACAAAGATTATGATAAACATGAGATAGCACGGAGTTGCCTTTTAGCAGCCAAAGGGTATACAGAAGATTTCTATCTCAGTGGGTAAGAAATTAAGGAGAACTTTAACGCTCCACACTGGCCTGTTTTTTTTGACACCATTTTCCAAAATTTCACCATTTTCCATACTGGGTTAGTTGTAAGAGTTATCTGCAGGCCAATACTGTAACTATAGCAATGAGTAATTTTATATTTTATTTTTATTGATTATTGAAAATCATCTTTGCAATAGTGGAGAGAAATCCGCGAAGATTGAGATACACTCGGTAGCAATGAATCCGGGTTACCAACATAAATCTTAATATCTTAGAAACTAAGAATTGTAGCTTATCCGAATGAGAAGTATGTTGTAGACCAGGGGTTCTCAAACTTATTAACCCAGCGACCTACTTTTTAAAAGCACAATATTTTGCGACCCAGCGAGAACTTTTTCAGAAAAGTTAGTATGTGGTTTGATGTAAAAAATAAACAGTTCATTTATAAGTATCGTAGGTACGTTTTTATTTTGTAGGAAAGTCTAATGTGCGACAATACAAAAAATAGAAACTAAGAACTACCTTTAACTAAGAACAACCTCCTTACGAAATAATTCAGTGTGACGGATGAGCTTGATTTCTATTTTTCTAAATTACAGCTTCTACGTCAACTTTAATGCGAGATATTTTTAAGCGCAGACAATTTGACAAATCTAGCTTGTTCCTGTACTTTGTCTTTATACTTGTCATAGCAGAAAAACCTACTTCACACAAATACGACGTTGTGCCGCCCAGCCGCGCGGTCGCCGAAGGCGAGCGACACGAGGCTAGAGGCGCGGCGCTGCACTGTCTTTTCGCGCGGCTATTTCATCTTTCCGCGCTGTTGCAAGTGTTATATTCTAGTGCTATGTTCCAAGTGCTATGTTTATTTTATTTTATTATATCGTCTGTAGGTATCCTAAATACACTTAGACTTGTTAATCTATCTCGTCGTCTATCTGCCCTACGCTCATACGTTGTGTTCGTGACCCACCTGGAATCGGCTCGCGACCCAACAGTGGGTCGCGACCCACACTTTGGGAACCGCTGTTGTAGACTATTTAATACTACTCTACACAAAATTCTGATAACTTCTTGATTGCTGTAAAGTAATGCCATCATAAAAGCTGACACAAAATATTTTTTTGTTGAAAATCGAATAAAGAGTTCACTGCATTTCTTTTTGATTTTGTTTTCGTTATGTCACCAAAAAATAAGAAGCTTTCCTGGTATTCAATATTCATTATTAATATGGTAATTATTGAATAAAGTAGCATTTTTAGTTTCCGAGATGTTAATGTTAGTGACCCGCATTTATTGCTCCCGAGTGTGTATGAGTTTAGCATTCGTTCATAGGTATGCATATTAAATTCGCAATTATTACCTAACCGAAATTTTCGTAAGGTATGACCTTTCGAACGTATAATATTATGTAGGTAAAAGTAGGAGGCAAAAAAGATACGTTAATGTCATTAGTAAGTAGGATAAAAGTTAGTCACTGAACAAACTAATGGAACATTCGTAAAGTTCATTTCGATGGAAGAAGTTAACTTCAGCAGTAAGGTTCTATTATTAATATGAAAATTGTGAGTACTATGTGTTTATAGAACTATTCATAAATAAATTTTGGAGTATATTGCTTGCTACAGAGCTTGATCTTAATTGTCATCATTATGATTATATATTTTATACATTACATTACATTACATTTGTGTCGTGTCCAATTGACGGCTAAAGACCGCTCTTGGACGTGTCAAAATAATTGGGTTATGTAGTAAGTTTCGCTACTACTCTTCACTGAACATACATAGATAGTCAAGAATAAACTACTAGATTGTCAAACTATAAATATAAATAATCAAAATAGAAGCCTAATATTTGAAGTAGGTAGTACTTCGAAAAGATACGTAGTAAAATTATTTATCGTAATATTCAAATTGTCAGTAAAATGTTAATTTTATCAAATTAAATCTACGTTATCTATTTTAAACTAAAGTACAGATATAACACCATATAAAATAATCAGACAATAAGCCTCTACTTTTTAAAGTAATTTAAATAGGCACAATATTTGAAAAATCATGGCCCTCAAATTCGGCCAGATTATAGAAAGGGTGGCCTATCAGCGTCTCCTTGATATATGACAATATTATATGCCTATATTATATGACAATATTATATGACCAACTTCAATAAAGGGTCACAGAGAATAAAAATCAATACCAACTTATTTTTTTTTGGTATTTCTATTTTTAAAATTTACTAACTAAAAAAAATACATTTTAGGATTGGTTTGAGTATGAAAAAAGGAGTTTTTTTATTAACCAAATAATTTTGAGTTTTGAGAGATATATATTTTACTTAAAATAAACCTCAGAAAATGTGGGGAAGCCATTGTTTTCAATTTCAATTGTTTTCAAACTTTGTATTTTTGGATTTGTCTGAATGTAAATCTTTAAAAAAAAATGCAATTTTACTTATTTAACAAAACATAAAGAAAATATAACAAAATGTATAGACTATAATTTATTCTGTCTGCAATAAGCCGATTAGGAAACTTTTAAGTTTTAATATTGTTTTAATATTTATTATTATTATTTTTTTATGTTATAGTTTATCATTATGCTGCTGCTAGTAGTTGCCTCAACAGCTCTCCAAGTACCCAATGACGTCAAAATATTCCGTTATGATAGCGAGGTCGGAGTAGCAGGTTATAACTTTGCGTAAGTATTATTCACTTTAAGGATTTTAGTAACGTTTTTGGAACTTAACACCCAAATTGAAAATATTGTAGAAACGGAATACGGCCTAAGCCTGATTTTATAATATTAATTGTTCTCAATAATTTTATTAATATTGATTTTTATGAATCGTTATTTAACGGAATAAGCCTCTTTTCCTTTTGGTGCCTTTCGTTTTCAGAAATTGGCCTTTTCGTGGGCCCCTCTGTCATAGTGTCTTGCTCTAGATTGCAGTCGCAGAAGGTGGTATTAACTATCTCTCATAACGTGGCCGAAGTATTCCATTTTTTGAATCTAAGAAATTGCGAGTATACTCCGCAACAGTCATACGTATTGTCTTTGAACCATCGGCATCGGCGTAAATATTTAGTTTATCTAATGGCTCTGTATTAGTAATAGGATCAATTCACTCAAGATCATCTCCCTCAATCCTATCTCCCGTGCATGACGGTTGCAAAACAACATAAGCAATAATATAGATTTTTCAACCAGGCCCTAACAATGAAATCCATTTTAGAGCTTAAGTTATGAGAGATAGATTGATGATTTACCGTATGTTTATATTATTTTTTCAATACAATATTACATATCATGAAATTCATTTTTATTCTGAATTTATTGTAAATTGATTTGTAGGTTTTTTTTATGTTATCTTCTAGTAATAATATCTGGTAGTAATATTTGGTAGTAGTAGTAATAATCTGGTAGTTATATTTGTATTTTTGGATATGTTCCTTTTTTATTTTTGTTTACTCTAATTCAATAGCCTCTATATACAGAAGATCAGTCTTTAAGGGACTCGACTAATCGCTAGTCAAACGGGACATAGACAATTATTAATTTAGAATGTGGGGTACGCATTTGACGATATGTTCTAATAAAGAATTGTGTAAAAAATATTAGTAATAATTAATGTCTTTGTTTATATAAGTATGTTTGTTTGTATAATGTATCGTTTATATAAGCTGGTATGAAAGTTTACTCAGGTAGCATTTTTACCATCTTGAGGAGTACTTTGAAAGTCAACAAATATTTAACAAACATTATATCACATAATAGCAACACATTTTCACACACACACAATTTACACAACCTACATCTCTAACTATATAATTACCTATATGTAAACAAGAGTGAATTTATGTTTTAATTTTTAAACCATAATATTTTGTACTTGGATTGATTTTACAATTATTTTCTATTACTTTTATTATTTAATAATTGTTTTGTTTTTTTTTTAATTTACTGTAACCAATTATTAACATCCTTTCTATAAAACTAAATTTTAAAATGTACATTTAGAAAACTATCATATAAAATTGGCGTTTTCCATGGAACAGGCACTGCCTAGTTAGGATTGATGCAAAAACATTGTGTAAAAATATTTTTTAAATATTTTTTTTACATAAATAAGAAAAAATAAGGGTTTTGATTTATCTGATATCAGTAACTTTCAGTATGAACTTAGTAGCTGCTTGAGTTGCTTTATTGTATAATTGTTATTTTTCTAGATACGAGCTGTCAGACGACACCAAAAGAGAGGAACAGGGTGAGCTCCGCAATGCTGGAACAGACTCCGAAACCTACGTTGTCCGGGGCAGTTACACCTGGGTAGCACCAAACGGAGTGACCTGGGTTGTCACCTTCGTGGCCGATGAAAATGGTTTCCGACCTGAGGTCAAGCAGGACAGCCTAAATAGAGGTGGCTTTTCCGCAAATGTAGTCGCTTCTTTATTAGGTTAAAAGTAGATTAATTTTACGAGAGAGATTAGATTAAAACAGAAGTCTGTGCGCGTCACCTTAACAACCAGAAAACTCAATAAAAACAAACGTCTTATTCAGTGGTTTGATTATCGACCATAATTTTAATCGAAACTACATATCTCCCCCGATCGTTCGCTACTACGCAAAAAAACCCCGATCGTTCGCTTACTTATAGAAGAATACTACTAAATCAGCAAGAAATTGAACACTGGCAATATAATAACAAGGAAACTAGTTGGCTCTCACTGGGGAGCAAGTACCAGTATCCACCGCACTTCAGGTCCTGTGCTCGAGTATTTCACCTATGAGTATTACACATCAAGCAGTTTGATACACGAGTAGCTATATAAGTAAGTGGACCGTCAGCTAAAGGAGGCAATGTGACGACCAAATAATAGATCAAATAAATATATTTAAAAAATAAAACACACGATTGCCGTTACAGAAAGTGACTTATTGTTGTTATAATATTTTTTATTACGGTTTTTATTTATGGAATATTTGTGGTTATGTATTTAATCATATAGATATATGTTTAAATACATAACCACATAACCAGACCTTTTATTTGACACTAAATACGATATATTTATGTAAATTCATTGACATTTTGATATTTGTACATTACGGTAACTACTTACTTGATATTTGAGCAGTTACGGTACATTATAATACTCGGGATGATATAACGATTCTAGTGATACATATAAGACTCTTCTAAATCGGTTGAAGCGTTTAGAAGTAATGGTTGAATAAAGAAATGGAAACATGCATAGATGAACCCTCAACACATTACACTCCTTTTTTGAAGGCCAATCGTGTAAAAAATGCTAATGCTAACCGTTAATTGGCTAAGTGTACCGGCAATGGGAAAGTATACATACACAATGACGTGGACAGCTCACCCCCGATGAGATTTTACTCTCGACAACCCAATCTGCTATACTGGGGGTGTCAATCGTAAGAGGCGAACCAATCACCCAAGGAAGTTAAAACGACATTAGGTCGTTCTGTCTTCCGTGGAGTGCACGTAAAAGACTCAGTGGACAACCACAATCCACTGTCTAATTACTCCGACAAACTCGTCTTAGAGTTCAACGCCTTACCGCAAGACACTGGGAAGAGGACCGAGTGGGCCGACCTCGCTACCTTACTACCAGATTTGGACGGATGTCTGGTCCCAGGTTCGAAGTCGCTTGTGCGGCCTTTACCGGATGTA
The DNA here is from genome assembly GCA_944548615.1 of Micropterix aruncella. Lineage (NCBI taxonomy): Eukaryota > Metazoa > Arthropoda > Insecta > Lepidoptera > Micropterigidae > Micropterix > Micropterix aruncella. The sequence goes on along the minus strand of OX155956.1, from coordinate 4,148,569 downwards.
GGCGGTAATTCAGTTTGAATTTACCTCGGAACGTGGCGCTCATTGCCCGTCCTGATCACACCGGATCGGATGGACAAAGGATCATTTTAAAGGTGGCTGGCATTAGGTCAACAACAAGCACGGTTGCTTAGGAAACGTAGGTTTTCAGACTCTACCGGTTATTCGCCAGAGTGCACATTCGATTGGCTAACGCCTCACGATGCGCATGCCACCCAGCAGCACCCGAGGTGTTCCCCCAGATTAGATTTGATCCCTTTCTAGGTTAGCCCCTTGTAGAGGTGACTACTCGATGGAAGTTGAACCAACTAGAGCTGCTAACTATAACGGGAAACCCGTCACCTCATGAAGTTTTAACGATATTGATTGTTCTGTCTTCCGTGAGGTGAGCGCAGAAGAATTGGGACGAAAAACAACCCACAATCTAGGTACGCCACATGCCTAACAAGAGGCCATCGCCTTACGGCGAGGCACCGGAAAAGGTAACAGTACAAGTGAGATAAATGTATGGAGATGGTTGATTATGAGTGAAAATTCTCACGTAGTTTTTCAATTATTTCATACTGCCTAATCAAAGTACTATAGTTTTGGTTTCACTTAGCGGCCATTTTGTATTCACTGTTACCGATACGAAAAGTAAATGCCAGTTAAACTCCGATCGTCAACGGCGTATTCCTTGCAGTTCTAGGAAACATTTTTAAACTGTTGGATTTTCATGTAAATTAGTGATTATTACGAGTGATATTGCAATTTCTGGACAAAGATCGCGTTTTTGATGATAATGTATTTCATTACAAACATAAATTTTTTGATTATTTCAGATTTACCTTTTCCTGTTTTGTAGGTCGGTAAATTTTATTAGAAGTTCTGTTTTTAATAGTGTTTAATTTTATTTATTTATTTATTTATTTATTTATAACGTACAAGAAAAAATACAAGGACATGCATACTGTTGTACATGAGAAATAATTAAAAAAAACATTATTTTAGCGGAAAACATAGCTCTATGCATATAAATATGCTAGCATATCCGAATGAGGCGAAATCGCACAACCAACTAGACCTAGAAGGTCTGTCTCTGGCTGTACTGTGTTATACCAACTGTATGTTTGTAACTCGCGAACTAAAGAAGGTGATTAATTTTAAAATATTTCTAAATCTATCAAATGTGTTGTTTACACAAATTGAAGTAAAATTTAAAGTAGAAAATAATATGTATGCAATTAAGGACTAAAGGAAAGTAAACTTTAGATTATATTCAATAAATTTAAGTGGAAAATAATTAATAATATATACAAATATATGAATAAACACTACATTCTAATATATATGTATGGGAAAATTATATGTAATATTGCACAATTTTACAAATACATATATTTTAATATTCACCCTACAGTATTAATAAAATCTTTAGTTTTTAAATGCCCAATACCTAGAAGCCAGTTTTTTACTTTACCTTTAAAAGTTACATAATTTTTCACGTTTTTCGTGGTTTCACATAGTGAGTTGTAAACTTTTAGGGCGATTAAAAAAACATTGTCTTCGGGCAAATGTGCTTTTCACCTTTGGAAATGTGAAAAAATCCTTTTCAGAATTTCTCGTTAAGTATATTTGTTGACTTCTTGCTCTGTACTCTTTAGTTTTGTGAAAGCTTACAAGGCACTGATTAATAAATAGCAGGCAGATATTCAAAACCTTAAACTCTGTAAAGAGCTAATTTGATTTGCTCACTTCGTTAACATCATATTAGTATTCTATTAATATTTAATGTTATTTTAATTTTCTTAAGAATAAAGAGTTTTATTATTATTATTATTATTGTAATTTTGCCATATTTCAACAAATGACAAATTGTAATATCCGATAGTTAGGTTTAAGTGATTCTTACAACATGTTTTTATTATATATTATGAATTAATAAATTGATATCGATAATGATTCTGCTACTACCCAATCGGCGATATTATAATTGCACTTTTGGCGCCCCGACTCAAATAAATATTTTATATTGGACTAGCAACATACTCAAATATTGGAGAATATATGTAAACTTCATATAATTCTAGGTTTTCTTTTAAGCTATAATAATATCATACGAACCTAATTTAAGGTATGACTGGTTTTATTTCCGGCCCTGGCTCCAGAAACTACTACCCATTCAACTGGATCATTACAAAGATATACATGTGAAAAACGATACACTTTTATGGTATAATAATGAGGTTAATTACTAGTGAAATAAATTAGAAATAAACGTTACTTTAATAATTTTATTTATTTTCAACAATATTAATACACAATTGGTCTAATTAAGTTATCATTAATTATATAATTTTAACGAGTTATTCAATTAAAATGAGAGAAGAATAAAAAGAAATATATGGTATAAGATCAGTCTGAAATCGATTCTTTACAATTTCATTATGTGAAATTCGTTTTAAATTTAACCTAATAAGGATGCGACTACGCCTCCAGAAATTCCGCCTCGACTTTCAACTTTTGGTTGGAAACCGTTCTCATCAGCGATGAAGGTGACGATCCACGATACACCATCAGGAGCCACCCAGGTGTAGCTACCTTGGACGGCAAGGGCTTCCGCTTCTGTTCCAACGTTCCGAAGTTGTCCCTGTTCCTCCCTTTTTGTTCCATCTGATAATTCATACCTATAAAAAAAATGGAGACAAGAATACGTTATACCGATGACACCATATTGCTGGACAAGGATGGCGGCAGAAGGAAGGGCATCGAGGGTGTTTGTTTCTTCTCTCGAAATTTGGAAAAAAATTAAACCAAATTAAACCAAGTGCTTACAGGATAAAATAAACTTTCTCAAAAGCAAATTGAAAAACCTGACAGCGATGTGGGAGATTGGTTGGTTTGATATTTATGGTGGCGTGATAACATTTTAGGAAATGTAAAAATCTCATCAGACGAATTAAAAAAAAAAACATCAAGGAGATGCTGATAGGCCACCCTTTCTATAATCTGGCCGAATTTGAGGGCTATGATTTTTCAAATATTGTGCCCATTTAAATTAAATAAAAAAGTAGTCTTATTGTCTGATTATTTTATATGGTCTTATATATGTACTTTTAGTTTAAAATGAATAACGTAGATTTAATTTCATTATTTAACATTTCACTGACAATTTGAATATTACGATGAATAATTTTACTACGTATCTTTTCGAATTACTAACTACTTCAAATATTAGGCTTCTATTTTGATTATTTATATTTATAGTTTGAAAATCTAGTAGTTAATTCTTGACTACCTATGTATGTTCAGTAAAGAGTAGTAACGAAATTTACTACCTAACCCAATTATATTGACACGTCCAAGAGCGGTCTTTAGCCGTCAATTGGACAGGATGAAAATGTAATGTAATTAGATATCGTCGCCCGAGAGGGACTAAAATGTCATGTAAATTTATTTGTTTCTCGACTTATATCAATGATATCGTTTAAATAATGTACAGCTATTTAATGGAAACCTCCCAAGATACAGTGATCAGAAGGACAGACGAAGACAGGACACAGGGAACATGAGACAAGTGATCAAGTTCCCGAAACATTTTAGTTCATGACTGTTATTTTTAACCACCCCTTGACTAATGACCAGCTTAGCTCAAGATTCGAAGATTCGAAAACTATATTATGTTGTTCCCATTAATGTAATTAAAGTCTTGAAATACGATTTATTTAAAACGGGACTTCTTAGCTCCCAGATCAGTCATAACCAGCTCACAAAATCTTTGAGTCTATATCGGTTTACAGCAAATCAAACCTACAGTAATCAATTCTTTTTTATTATACTATGAAATTCACGAATTTTACAAGCCCCACCCTTTTCCCTTAGACGGCCGGAAGATCCTGCTTTCTGAGTAATCTGTGTTCATGACATCTAGTGCGTTTTCATCCGCTTTGGTGAGAGTCAATGTTTCTGAAACATAAGATAAGACTGCATTGCGAACGGGATTTTATTTGAGATTTGAGTCCAAAGTCTCTCGAAATTGCAACCATTAAAGGTACGTTTACCTCTTCACTTGTTTTCGCTAGTAATACTGAGCCGAAATATGTGCATTTCTCAACAGATTCAAAGTTATAGATAATGTAATAATTGCTGGCGGCGTGGAGGAACTACTGCTCCTCATTGACTATGTCACTTGAGTATATGACGAATATGCGTAGAAGATGATTACCACAAAGACCAAGTACATGATAGTCAATATATTGTCCACAAACACACATACAGGAATACGGAATTCGACTGGAAAAGACTAATACCATTATTTTCTTCGGCTGCAATTTAAACGACCACTGGGAAATGAGTCAGGAGATAAAAATCCCCACTGAAAAATCCGGAAGTGGATTCTTCAAGATGAAAATGGTATTTTAGCAGAAGAAATTTTGCAACTACCCAACACTTAAGATCAGACTTATAAGTAGCTACGTATTTCCAATATTATTTGAGGGTTATCGATACGATAACACGAATTTACCGCGTTAAGTTTGTAACACCCGTCGTTTCGGCGATGTTGCAACCACCGTTGTCCAGGGTACTCTGAAGACTGTCAATATTCATCAGTTGCTCTGCGGGTAGGCCATTGATAGTACTTCATCTATTCTGGACAACGGCGCTGAAACATCGCTGAAATGTTGGGTGCTGCGCGGTATCGTTATCATCATGCGGTAATTTTTTTTATCCTATTTATAATGCTGTATATTTGATGAATAGCTTTATAATGCGATATAATGCTATCCATCAATTAGTTAGTAAGTTATGTAGCTCGACATACTCTATTAAAAAAATCACAAGTCTTTGTGGTTTTGCGGCAGCCAAATCAGTATATTTTGCGTATTATTACTCTTTATTAACTTATGGACTACTATTTTGGGGAAATGACGAAATCAGTAAGGGAATCTTTCTTTCGCAAAAGAGAGCACTGCGCAGCATGTATTAGGTAACGAACAGGAACTCTTGCAAATAATATTTCAGTGATGCAAGAATAATGACTGTATTCGGCGTTTATATACCAGTGTTTATTGTATGCTAGACAGCACCTCGCAGAAACTGCAATTAATGCGGACATTCACTCGCACCATAGCCCCGGTAGCCCCCTTTTATGCATACCCCGAATACGGCTGGCAAAAGGACAGGAAAAGCTACTTATACCTTAGCATTAAATTCTATAATCTACTCCCTACCGCTGTTAAACAGCTGGAGGATGTAAACTAAAAATTAAAAACTTTAAGGAGATGCTGATGCCTTTTCTATAATCTGGCTGAATTTAAGGGCCATGACTTTCCAAATATTGTGCCCATTTAAATGACTTAAAAGAGTAGAGCCTTTTACCATTGATTTTATAGTAAAATCAATGCTTTTAGTCTGGTTATTTTATATAGTCCTATATTTGTGGGAGCTAACGGGCCCATGATGAGTTGGCCACGATGACCCATGTGTTCAGGGTCGGTCACACTCACGGGTCAACACCCATCCGACGGCCTCCACGCACGGGGTGCGAACCTGGGTAGGACTCTGGCCAGCGAACCAGTTTCCCCTGGGAATCACACCTCTGGCGCTCCTGGACGGTCTGCGCACCGTGCGGCGCAAGCCAATCGATTGTGCACTCCGACTAACAGTCGGGGGAGTCTGGAAACTGTATTGTTTCCTATAGAGCGGGGGTGGTTGCGTACCTTACGGCGACTGCTCTTGAAATGACCATTGGCCATCCGATCCCGGTTCAGAGCCGGGCGAAGGACGCCTTGGTCCGCGATAGATTCGGTATACACCGTTTCACCGCTTCGTAAGGGAGAGGCCCGCGCAAGCGACCTCGAACTCGGAACCAATCGAGAGACCGGAGAAATCGGGTCACAATTGGAAGTAAGGGCGCGAGTGTCTCGAGCCGCCGGGAAGTAATTCCTGGCTATCTCGCGGTAAGGAGTTGGTCTCTTACGGGTTGTGGCGTAGCTAGACGTCGGATTGTTATGTCCAAAGTCTTCTACGCTCACTGCAGGTCGATAGAACGACTAATCTTTAAAACGTCCTGTGGTGACGGGCTCGCCCGTCGTAGTTGACAACTCAATATATAGTCCTATATTTGTACCTTTAGTAAATGTTTGGCGTAGCTTTAATTTGATTATTTAATATTTTACTCTCAACTTATGTACATATAATATTACGTCGAATAATATTTACAACGCATCTATACGAATTATTTCAATTATTAGGTTTTATATTTTGATTATATATTTATATTTATATTTTTATACAATAAAGTAAGTAAATCATATGTATGTAAAGAGTAGTAATGATACTTACTACCTTACACAATTTTTTGACACGTCCAAGAGCGGTTCTTAGCCGTCAATTGGACACGACGAAATTGTAATGTAATGTAATGTAAAACAACCTCAATATTCTTCGATTTCATGTTATTTGGGGGTTTGGAAGGACAGAAACTTACAGACATAGTAACAAGACAGCTTGAACGCATCAAAATGTGAGTCTATGTGACGATACTACATATAAAATGGGTTGGTAAGATCAAGAATGAATAATATGTCTTAATGCATTTGCAAAATAACATAAAAATATTGAGGATAATGAAGATCCGCATACTCCAATACTTCTTTAAAATTATGCGTCATCTCGGAAAATAAAATATTGTGCATCTAATAATGTAAGGCAAATTAGCCGGGCTTTACAAATTAGCCGGGGAATTAGTAGCTTATTCCGTGCAGTTAGATCACCAAGACCTGCTTGTGGTTTCTAGTCGGCTTAACCGACTGTTCAGCTCATATCCAGTAGCCTCCTCAAAGAGGGTCTACCACGGTAATAACTCTGTTTCCAGTAGCACGGCAGGTGTGTGACTTTCCCCTGGGGGGTGACCTTAAGGTGATACTGGGCAGTTTGCGCACCGTGCGGCGGCAGCCAACCAACTGTGCACTCCGGCTAATAACTGGAGGTGTCTGGAAACGATATACCATTTCCTCAGCATCGGGGGTGGGTGCTGACCTGATGTCAGCCACTCTTGAAACGACTAGTTGGCCACCCGATCCCGACTGGCAGACGTTCAAAGAACGCCATTGTCTGCGATAAATTCAAACTGAATTACCGTTTAATTTATATCAGGTAGAGGCCGCGCAAATGACTTCGGACAGGTAACCAGACTCCCGTCTGGTCGACAGTCTAGGCGATGGACTGTATTTGTTGAAAGAATGTGTTGAAAGAACGATCATTATCATTATACCTTCCAAGAGTGACGGGTTCGCCAGTTGTAGGTGACAAAAACCCACTATCTAGATATCTACCATATTCTTGTTCCGAGTGGAATCTAATAAAGGTATAAAAGCCAATATTCTGTAGCGGAAATGATACCAGAAGAAAAAGAAACCTACGCGAAGTTGTATCCTTCCACTCCGACGCTGTTGTCATAGCGAAGAACTTGCACATCCTGTTGCTCCTGTTGCCCTTGAGGAGCCGCAGCAGCCACAGACAGGAACAGAGCAGCCACGAACTGCATCAAAACAACGGCATTAATATTCGCAACGATTGCAGCTTCACAATTATCACCGTAAACATTTAAATACACTCACAAATTTCATGATGATTAATGAATGCAAGGAGAAGTCTTCGCGATGACTTGAGACGTGCAAGTGATGCTTCATCAACTACGGAGTCTGGCTTTTTATACAAATATTGCGTACTCTCACCGTCAACTTAATTTCTACTGATCTATTCTTTTATTAGAAGCGCGAGTTCAAACTATATTGCATTTAGTTCGCAAAGGTTGCGTTATATCATAACTAAGGCCGCCGTTTAAGTCAGTCTTAATAACAATTAGAATTACTTACTGCCCTATAATATAGAATGAAGTAAGTCGCGATTTTTGATAAATTAAGTTGTATAGTTCATCTGAATCAGTACAATGGACGCATCTATCTATCTGGGTCTCATTTCCATAAGTAAATTAAAGCTTTTTTTAACGTTAATATAATTGCAGTAGTAACGTCGATAACCATACTGATACTAAAATCCGGAGGACGTTAAAAAAAAGTAATTATGAGTTACAAACTCTTTCTAACCATATAAGGATAAATACTGGAAAACACAACTAAAACATCTGTTATTCTGTTATAAAAAATAACAACTGATTGTCTATTGTTAGAGTTATTTGTGTTAGACTTATTAAAGCGTGTTGGCAAAAAACTTAAAGATTTACAAGATAGATTAGGGGTTGATGCTCTCCCATATTTCATTATTGCACTTTGATGTGCTGAGTGTAAGAGTAAAGAACTATAACTAACAATGACCGTCTTTAGTGTCTCCCTAACGGTAGTCACTGTAGAAATGGTAGAAAAAGTTGAAAAAAATATGTTGGCGGACCGTCTTGTTATAGTTTCTTTTATTGCTGTAAAAGTGAAGATTTCAATAATTAGTGCGCATAGTATTTTATATGATTTGAGCGTTCAGCTCTTCCCATAAAATTATGTACGCTATTATCGCGTTGCATATACTTTCTGTATTTCTGCTCTTTACCCATTGAATCTTTTTATGTTGCTCTGTAACATCGAGAGTTGCATTTTAAACGTTCTTGAGTGGCAGGGCTAAGGAACGGACAAGGTACGACCTGTATCGCGTAGAATATAGACCAAATCGAACGGAAAATTAGGTGTTATGTAGGGTTAAAAAAAACTTAAGATTTCGCGCTCTTTGCGTTTGTTCCAACAGGATCTTTACCCTTTTTGGCTCGATTTAGTATTACGGACGAAACATCGCTCCACCGTTACGATCCTAAAACCAAATAACAGTCCATGATCTGAAAACGTCCATCACCTCCAACTTCTATGAAATTTAAGGCCATTGTATCCGCCGGTAAGATCATGGGCTCTCTTTTCTGGGACAGTCATAGGGTCGGGATAGTTGAATGCCTTAATCATGGAACTACCATTAAGGCGGGCGGGGTTTATATGCTGATCTATAAAAAAATGCGAAACAAAATACATGAGAAAAGAAGACGCAAACTACCTAAAATTGATACGTGAGCAAAGAAGACGCAAACTACCTAAAATATACTCATCGGACATTGCCTCTAGTGACTTTTTTTCGCTACTAAAGGATCAACTAAGAGGTCGAAAATTTGAAAGTGAACAAGCGGTAGTACAAGTGCTGGAATTTTTAGATGATCGGGATGAAGAGTTTTTTAGGTATAGTATTTTATGTATATAAAAAGGTATAAACATGAAAAGTGACTTTGTCCAAAAATAAAAGAGCATTCAATAAAAGTTAACTTCGTCATAATCAATATCGCCTTTTTTTAAATACCGTTAATATGCTACAGTAAGTTGTGCCGTTACTGCACTTTTTCTTATGAATATGTTAGTTTCTAATTGCGGGTACAATAACTATGAGACATATATAAGTCTTTCCTATCATAATTTGTAATGTTTGAAAAGTTGTTATTAACAAGTGCAGCATGCCTATTTACTGCATTCTTATGTAGAAAAAAACAAAAAATCACATTTTAATCTATATGTTGAAATGCTACATTGAAATTTGCTATTTTTTATGTTAACATAAATGCCATAAACACAGGTACGTAACTTCAGTTTTTACGAAATAGAAGCGAATATTTGCGATTTTTTAAAGTAAATGTGAATAATTACAAGACATTTTTTTATTTGTTCTAAAAAGTTGTTATTAAAAAGTGCAGCATGCCGGTTTCCTGCATTCTTCTCTAGCAAAAAACAAAAAATCATATTTTAGTCTATAAGTAGAAATGATGCATTGATATTTGCTATTTTTTATGTTAACAGAAATGCCATTAACACAGGTACGTAACTTCAGTTTTTACGAAAGAGTAGCGAATATTTGCGATTTTTAAAGTAAATATGAATAAGTGCAAAACTTTAATTTTTAAATTTTCCCGCGAATTCGTTGTCTTACGTTAACTTATATCAGGGTTATACAACGTAGGACATTGGTAAATATGTCTGAATCCTACCTTCGAATTCTATCTTCGGGTATATTATTATACATTTTGGGGGCTAAATATATAGAAAATATTAGACCAATATTAGTGTTCTTTTGAAGCACTTCATAATAATTGTTAGCCGCTCTCCGCGGTCTGTGAGATTTTTGCGACTTATTACGATTATTTTTTTGACTCACATCACCCAAAGCCAATTTGACAAAGAGCAACTGAACTTCCAGCATCTGAGACCCTTAAGAAAGCAGTTCCGATCGGTATCTAAACGGATATCTTTATTAATGTAACCTTTTATTGCATTGGTCTTTAGTAACAAGGAAATAAACAAATGAGCAATGAAAAAACAAAGGAATAACAAAAAAAATATAAATAAAAATATATTTTTTTATTTTTATTTTATTCCATAAAAATATTATTTATCTACATTAGGGCAGGGTTAAGTGTATATGAAATCAAAGAATAATTTACCAACTAAATAATATAAATTTATCAAATAACATAAAAATGAAATAAAACATATTAAATATATGCCATGAAATATAAAAAAAATATTCTACGCATGATTTGTTTTTATCCTAACAGAGACGCTACTAAGCCACTAGGAAGCCCACCGCCCTTATTGAACGTTTGCCGGTATCCATTTTCGTCAGCCTCGAAGGTCACACTCCACTGAATACCATCAGGATCGAACCAAGTATAGACTCCATTAACAACGTAAGACTTAGAGCCATCGGCTTTCTTCCGGAATCGTCCCACCTCAGATCTTCTTGTTTTATCCGACAACTCATATCTAAATGCATATTCTCCCATACCTCGGTTAAAATTTTCATAGCTGATAATTTGTATATCTTGGTAAGAACGGTGGCGAGGAACTGCTTCGGTTGTGGTTATGAGAAGTATGGTTACGATCTGTAAGAAATAGATGAATACAAGATTTTTTTCCAATATAATTCAGTAATATGAAGAGCAAATCGCATAGACAAATAAAGTCTTTTTATAACAATATTTACGCAATATGAAGGAATGGGGGTGGGCGGAGGTGAATAAAATAATATATTGAATCATATTCATATCGAAAAATATATTTATAAAGATAAGCACTAAATATAGTATTATTAATCTAGATATTATAAATAGGATAGAAAACGAATTTACCGCGTGAAATTTGTAGCACCCGACGTTTCGGTGACGTTGCAGCCGCCGTTGTCTAGGGTAGACTGTCTACCCTAGACAGTCTACCCTACAGTCTACCTACAGTCTACCTACAGTCTACCTACAGTCTACCCTAGACAACGGCGGCTGCAACGTCACCGAAACGTCGGGTGCTACAAATTTCTCGCGGTAAATTCGTTTTCTATCCTATTTATTACGTCAAACAACCGCGATAGTCTTCGATTTTATATATTAATCTAGATCTAAAGATATGTCAGAATATTTTGAGGGGGTTAGAATGGGGTTGGTAAAGAATGGGAGGGAGTGAGTGGGAGAGGGCAAGGGGGGGGGGGATTATATGAGTGATTTTGGTATCATAGTGTTATTCATGATATTTACACTAAGTATATTGGCATAGAAGATATTTGTAAGGTATTATAAACATATTTCTTTAAACTTTTATACGTTTAAGGAGCGACGTTTATATAAAAAGGGGTGAAAGAATATTTAGAAGAATATATATAAGAATATTTATCAGTATGACCATTTGACATATCTAACTATAGAGGAACTCAAGCAGATGCAAGAAAATATAACGAAAATTAAAAAAATGATTTATAAAGGAATATAGTGAACGAAAATATTTTAGCTTATATTCGTATGGTGTGGGATTTCCGTTTTGATTCCGTTTCAAGAGGGTTGCCGTTTCAATGGTTCTAATATAAGCCAGGCCTACTGTTCGCAGGACTACTTGTTTAAATGTTATTTCATATATTGGTTAAATTAAAGTTTTCTTGCCTATTTTAATCAATGATTCCTCTGTTTAGGAGTGGTTTTTATTCTCATGTTTTTTTTAGCAAAAATGTGGGACATTCGATTCCAAGATTAGTATAAAAAAACTGATGAGTTTCGTCAAATTTGTCATAGACAAGATGTTTTTAAGCAAATGAAGTAGTTTAAGTGCCTAGGACTCGCAATGACATGCGACCTTTACGCTGCTTTAGCCATTTTGGCTGGATTGGACTGGTTGTGACTTAGATACATGGTTTTTTGGTCGCATAACATAGACTTAGTGTCGAAAAATTCTGTGTATACAGAAATTTTCGTCACAGAACTTGTACCATCCTGAATTCCACGAAGATAACGTAAAGATGGATAACATCAACAGTCGAACAACGGTAACAGCCCATAAGAAGAGTTTAACGCCTTACTGCGAGGCACTGGGACTTAAAATCCAACAAGAAATCCTCACCAACTTACTACCATATTTGGACTGGATTCTTCGTCCTCCATGGTGGTCACAGATTTAAAGTCGCTTGTGCGGCCCCTATCAGTCATCGGCGGTAATTCAAAGAAGAATTAATTGCGGACCGAGGCGCCGTTGCTTGTCTAGCTCACGCGGAATCGCGTGATCAACGAATCGTTTCTAAAGATAGGTTTCAATAACTACAGTACGTCTCTCTTCCCCAGATTATTCGTCGGCTTGTGCAGGCAGGTTGACAGAGCCCAGTATGCAAACCGCCTTGTTTCATCCGAGATGTCCCCCGGATCCTCACTTCCGATCTCAATCGCCTACGACTGCAACTTACAGCCACAGGCAGACTTCACAGTGGCTCTACTAGATTAAGTCCTATCCTATATAAGTCAACAAAGAGGCTACCGCATGGGAGCTGAGTCGTAAGTTGGGCCGACCAAGGTAACGCAAAGAAGGACATATAGAGTTGTCAACTACAACGGGTGAACCCGTCACCTCAGGAAGTTTTAACGATTAGTCGTTCTCTCTCCCGTGAAGTGAACGCAGAAGACTTGGACAAAGAAGGACAGAAGGAAATATTTCGAGGGCAGCTTTCAAGGAAAGAAAGAAAGTGGAGCTGGACCTTAAAAGGGACCATCCGAAAACCGGGCCGGCCGCAGTTATAAAGTGTATGTACTGTAGCCGTGTCCTGACGTGCCACAAATGTAGTCACATTCTTCACTTTGGCTACGTCAGATTACATCTAGATTGGTTATGTCAGTCAGTTTCGGAAGAGTCAAATGGCTCGTTACAGCTTGAGCCTAATGGCCAACTGTATTATTGGTAGGCCCAATTCATGATTTTGCTCCCACCCGGTGTCAATTAAAAACGATATACTATGAAATAACCAGGTTGGGTGAAGAAACCCGCCGATTGTAAAATTTGACGATAAATAGTAGAGACAAACAAGCAAACAGTATGGTTTTTCACCCATCTGTTCTGAAATTTACGTGTGTCGTATATATTTAATAATAAAATATATTTATCTAAGTCCCGCTGATGGTTTCCTAAATATTTTTTCCCAGAAAGTATCTTCGAATAAAGGTACTGTATTGTCTGCAAAATATACAATATTCCTGATGTAAATTAGTCGTCAATTGTGCCTGGTCTATATTTAATATTATAATATGTTTATCTAGCTATTGGTTTTTCGAATATTTTCCCCAGGAAGTATCTTTGGATAAAAATATTGAGTTGTCTGCAAAATATGAACTATTCCTGGTATTTCTTATGTATATTATTAGTCCATTGTGTCTCATCTAAGTTTAATAATAGAATATTTTCAACTAAGTCTAGCTGTTGGTTTTTCGCTTTTTTCTAGGAAGTATCTTTGAATAAAAGTACTGTGTTGTCTGACAAATATACAAAATTCCTGGTATTTCTTGTATAAATTAGCCATCAATTGGGTCTCGTATATATTTCATAATAGATTATGTTTATCTAAGACTAGCTGTTGGTTTTCGAATATATTTTTAGAAAGTATCTTAAAATTACTGTGTTGTCTGCTAAATATACAATATTACTGGTATTTTTTGTGTAAATTAGTCTTCAATCTATAAGACGAACATTAACAAATTCTATAATATACACGAATATGCACAACACCTCTTAAAATTAGGTCTAATAATTCAAAATATAATAACTCTCGTATATATGTTTCCAAAGAACACCCACCAGTTTCAAGTTTCGCCACATGCACGTAGCCATGCTAACCACCCACAAGCGACTCACTTTACCAACTTGGTATTACCAAATTTTGCTCTGGTTGGTTTTGATGAATTCTTTTTATACGAAGTCCATTTCTTCTTTTACCCACTCTGCCGCTGTGGTACACTTAAAAAGCATTACTATTCGTTTTGTATATCGTGCCTTTTACTTCATTATTGGCATGTCACGTAATCAAATTATATATTTCTTTCAATCGTGAAAGATCTCTTTAATTAATTGGATCGTCTCGATAAAACTTAAAATTATCCAAATCATTGCTTTTTTCTTCATTTGTTACATAGCATGCAGGCCGTGTCTTGTTGACCCCGTTGACAATGATCCGTTGCTGGCAGAGCTTGCCGCTTAAGGGTTCTAAAGCAGGCTGTTGGATTTTTTCGCAGTCTATGTGGGAGACAGACTGCAATACGTCAGAAATGGCCATGTTGAACCTGGTTATTCTAATGTATTTTCCAGAAAATACAACGCTTTATACTTGATATTTAAACATATTAAATCATGCAAAATAAAGGCCAATTAGAAGTTTTCACAAATAAACAAGACACATTGTTACAGCACATTTTGAGGATGGGGATAATAAATCCAAATTATGAATTTAATACATGCAATTAACACATTAAATACAAAAAAATACATAAATATACTTAATATTGAAGAAATCATATAATTATAAGGTGACAAATTAATATATTTATTATGCCATATACATACATAGTAATCCCTACAATATTTAACAGCATTTGAAGAAGGAATACTAATCAAACCGATGGCTTTAATCGTGTTTTTTTATCTCTGTGAAGCAAGTATTTTATGATAAATAAATATTTCCAAACCTTGAAATTTTTAGATTTACGATCTATAAAAGTACATATTTTGACCATAATTCATATTACCGCTCGGTAGTAAGTCAAACGCGCTGGTATTTTGTGGGATTCGGTTTCAGTGGTTTTTGCCACTGTTCGCAGAATCTATCTCGATTTTTGTAATAAGGACTACTTAATTTTATTATTAAAAATACTGTAAAAACACGTGCACCATATTAGAGGCGCCTATCCTGAATGAGCGCATGTTATAACGATTGTCTCTTTGAGTAACTTTTAGAGGTCTGAAACGATTTAAAATCGGGATTCCTCAGGAAGTACCTTTGGAGTCTCTTGTCTCTGTTGTTTTAGACTGTATACTGAGGCGACCTAATAATAGACCCGTATTTCCAATGCTCACATAAGAAAAATATAAGTTCTTAAGAGCTCTCACGTCATTAAACGGTTTTCACACGCGTTAGACAAATCCTAACATATTGTGAACTTTGTCGGTAACATAGTCAATATGTTTATCAAAAAACCAGCTTATTGTCTAATATTAAACCTGGATTGAGCACCTCAGTTAAGAAGTACAGTTACCACTTAAAGAGATATGGCCAAGCTTATACAACCCTATCTGGAGTAATATGGTCTCAATTGGAAGTAAGGGCGTAAGTGTAAGCCCGCTGGGTAACATGCCTGGTTATCTCGCGGATAATGCGTTAGCCTCTTACGGGCATGTGGCGGAACTTGACGGTGACTGTTTTGTTCTAAGACTTCTGCGTTCACCTCACGGGAGACAGAAACGATCAAATTTCGTTAAAACTTCCTGAGGTGACGGGTTCGCCCGTTGTACTCGACAGCTCTAGTTGTGGCGGCCTTTAGGTATATATATTTGACCAGCCTACTAAAAAGTTATTTAGTCGGAACGCTGGTCGGTGGTAGGGATAAATATTGACGTACGATGGGATGGATACATTTTTTACAATTTTTCTCCACCATAAGAGTGCTCCATCCATTTTCTTTGTTGTAATCATCAATCGTTCTTATATATGTTATAATTATTGATCGATACTTCTCATCATCTTCAGTGCCTCATCTGATAGTATCGCCAGATAAAAACAGTTCGCCAGAACAAAACATTGAGTTCAAAGAATATCCGCATCGGCGGGTATTTTTTTAAAATAATTAATTATTGATCGATACTTTTCATCATCTTCAGTATGTCCTCTGGCAGTATTGCCACATAAAAGCAGCAGAATTTTCACAATATATTTAAATTGTATTTTAAAAAATGTCCTTATCCACAGCCGTCCCCACACACCTGATACAGAACCATCGGGCACAGGCCTGGTTTAAATTAATTTATTTTTAACAATTTTTTTATTTATTAGTTAAATACTCATTCAAATGCAATTGCACAAGTGAAAAATAATTCAAAATCTAAAAATTACCATTATATTCTTTTAAATTTAGGCATTCATCTGTATAAATTGCCCAGACGCATAAATTAAATGTATATATTTGTTATTCTAATGTGGCAAGTTTTGTCTAACCGAGACCGCTTTGCCAGGCACTCCTGTGATAAAGCGAGCTAATTTCTTGCGTGTATTGGAGTACCGCGGTTGTGTCAGAAAGAAAAAAAAACAAATTTAATTATATATGTTTACCTCAGATAATGTGATAATATGCGATACCGCTCTTTTGCCTTATAGGTGGTCCTCGCGCGCATTTATAAGAACTTCTTTTTTATTATTGTAATATTACCCGGCATAATGGAGGTAGGCAAAAAAATTCGAATCCAAACTGAAGTCTTCACCGATTGAAGATTTACAGGGGTTCATAATTGGCATTTTATATCGAATATACATACAATTAATCATACGGATTTAGCTTTTACTATAAAAATAATTTTCTAAATATAAATTAACCTAAAAATTATATAGGTGTGTTCTTTGGTAATGGCAAATAATAAATACACATATACACACATGTTTATTATGTCATATCGCATTTATGCATGTATATTATTTTTAAGAGATGATTTGCAGAAGATCATTATCTGTCCTTGTCTCTGTTCTCTCTATCTCTTTATTACATTTCGTTTTATCGTCGTTTTTTAAATACATACTGGTAGCAGAGTACTTTCCATTCTGAAGTCAAGTGTGTCAGCCTACAATAGCTCAGCTGCATTTTTCATATTTGACGTCAGTAAATCCACGAACGGCGAATGCGCTAGCTAATGACGTAACTATACTAAAGGTAAACCTTTTCTCGCACTTACACACTTACATAATAAGTGAAGAATCTTTAACGCCAGCTTGATCTTTCGATAATTAAAATGTATCCACGTCTTGAGCAAAGAAAGTTTAGAGATAGGCCCTCAGACGAATGTTTGTCATTAGGACTTCTGCAGTTTTTACACCTATCGCCAAAGTCTTAATACCTGATATAGTCGGACCTAATCGTCTCGATCAGAATTGAATAATATAAAATGCAAATGTTTTATAAAATATAAAACACTAACACTAATAATAGTATCTTTTTTTTCGCACCGGCCAATGATAACTGAAATTACTTTTATTTTGCGGTTAGATAAAAGGAAAAATAGTAGCGAGTGTCGATGGAACCTTCATCTATATTATCAGTTGAGTTGTCAGAATTCAACTAAGGAACCAATTGAAAAGAAAGAAAATATGTATTGTAACAAAATACATTTATTGCTCTTTCCTTTACTTAGTTTTTATGTAAGTTCATACACATATTAATAACAATTTAAATGATCGCCTTAGAACAGGCCATAGCCTAGTTAGGTGACAATAAAATAGGATCGCTGGCAACAGGTTTTTGCTTATCATGATATGTTCTTTATTACTGGATGTTTGTCTATGACGTCTTAATTGTAGGTACGTATAGATTATTTAGTACATGTACATTTTGCTCTAGATTACTGTGGTTTCTAACAGTTGCCTGAATGTGTTTATTAGGTCGCAGCAATTCATGGATCAGCTTCCATCCAAAGTCCTTCTCGAAGATGGCTGTAGCCAGGAAGGACCGCTGTAAACATGCACTGAGAAAAACAAAATGATGTAATACACAGAAATACGCGTCAACAAGGATTATGTATATAACGCGGACTGTGGTTCATACCTAGGAATTAACATGAAGTGTAACGGTGTTAACGTGACGGTAGTTACCGTGTTGTAATGTTTAAACATAAATGAAGGCCGTGATAAATCAGGGCCGTGAAAAGAGCCACAAATTATTTGACATCCAGTATGATTTTTATTTTTATTCTTATTTTATTTTTATTTGTTTATTTTACTGAGTAGGTATCTATCTATCTATTTACTATTATTATAATTTCGAGTTTTATTTATTTACTCGATAATTTTATGATTATAATTTCAAATACTTCTTGATATTTTAATGATGATTGATGATAATTAAATTTATTTTTTTGACATGTTTAATTTTTAAGTTTAGTTGTTAATTTTTTACTTTTTTGTGTGCATAGGTAAAATATTTCCTGGTACACCGGCCTTAGTACAGGCCTAGGCCTAGTTAGGCGGTGTTGACGCAGTGACCAAGATACTGCAGTGTGCTCTATTTTTCGCTACTGGTCCAAACACATTTTTTTTTGTAATGCTGCAGTAAATTATATTTTGTGCTTTACCTTTAATAAATAAATAAATAAATAATGTTATTTCATTACGTAGCGACCTTGGGTTCTCGTTTATATCTTGGCAGCATGTAGTTTGATACGTAAGGACATCGTCGGACATATGTATCATGTTGAAAATACACTAAACCGTTATTTCCGATTTAACCGTTCGGAAAATGATGATACATACAATTGAGTAATAGAGTTGCAACAAAATTCCTTGTAATTCAACTTTATTAAGATTGAAACATCCTTATTCTGTATAAAGCCGTAATAACATTGTAATGTAAGAATCAATCCAATATTTTTCTCAGTGTGCGGCTGCAACCTGCAGTCGTAGGTAGACAATTAGGATCAGAAGTGCGGATCTGTTGAAAAAAACTCGGATGGATCTGGGCAGATTACGTACCAAGCTGTATCAGCCACCCTTATATCTTATTTATATCTATGTATATATAATTATATTTATATATAACTATAATTATATCTATATAAAAAATATAATGATACGCGTAACAATTTCTGAGTAAAAGCTCCAACAATGGATAAAATAAGCTAGTTTTCAGTGTTCGAGAAATAAATGGGACACGGCATTTTTATTAAGAAAGTGAGTGTCAATTGTGATAAATTTGAAATAATTTTTTTTAGGACACCTTTATGTTTTCCTAGTGGAAAACATCAATATAATTCAAAATCGATTTGAGCTGCGTTTATCAAAATGAGCCACCTCTTCTGCAACCGTAGTCTCAAACTCTCAAACGTAATAAAATATTTATGCTTTGCATGAAACAATAATAATAAATACTTATGCGTAAAATTCTCGATACAAATTAAAATTGCCCTAATATGTGGTCCACAACAAAATAAATCGCAATTTTATTATAAAATCGGATTTAAAATTGAACATGAAATCAAATCACTTTATCCTATGATCCTAGGGTCAGACCTAAACATTTTATTTTCTTGACTTTTACAATTTCTGCACAGGCATAAAGATAATTTCCTATTGTGTTTTCGCAGGTGTGAATCTTCAACGTAACCCTCGTTTGTTAGTCATAAAATTTTAATTTAAAATTTCATTTAGTTTGTCTAGGATGCTATTAGGTTTGGAGGGGGGGGGGGGGGGGGAGGGGTTCTTTGGTACCTATTATCCTGGTATCCTGAAAGGCCTATCTAAAAGTCTTTCCTAAATAAATGTGATGCTTGGTTCATCATCAGTACGCTTATGGTGCAATTAGTATGACATTTAACGTTGGACTCAATTGATAGCAATTACTGACGATATATGGCGCTCGACACTAAATTAAAGTTTTTTTACTATAAAAAATTTTAAATGCGCTTTTGAAAAACAATACCGATATTTAAGATTATAAAATGTGAGCGAATACTTTCAGAACTTATGACTGCATGTGTACGAATTTACTGTCAGCATTTAAGTATAGATGAGCGTAAACAGTATACGGGTTTACTTCATATATAAGTTTGAAAAATATATAGGCATATTATTATCATAGATTTTAATTTGACTTTAAAATTACTTTCGCACAGGAAACTCTCAAATGTAAAAGAAAAAAAATCTACCCTAGTTTAATCATTATCGTAGTTTTGTGCATATATCTTTTTTGCTTCTTTCTCTGAAGATAAATATATTATTATAATAATAATAATAATTATTAATAACATCAACACTAGTGAATGTTACTGACTCTGCTAATGAAACTGAATATAAAAATTGAAAAAGATGCATTTCTTCTTACAAGTAGTTTGGATTTAGGGGTTATGCCTTCACATGAGATTATTCTACGTTAAAAACTCAGTTTAAAATAATCTACATTTTTTCTGGGTTTATACCATTATTTTTAGAATCATGATTCTCATCTACTGTTCGATAATCACGTTCAATCTATTGTTTCTAAAGCTTCCAAAACTTTAGGTTTTGTCATGAGGAGTGCAGCTTGCTTTTACCGTGCTAAAACCTTCAAGATCCTTTACTGCACTTTTGTCAGAAGCATCTTGTAATATGCATCTCAGGTATGGAACCCTTGTTATGATAAATATATAAATAGAATCGAGCGCATTCAAAGTTCGTGAAATATCTCTGCTTCCGTCTGAAAATCCCATACAGCGCATCTAACTATTTTAATTTATGCAAGAAATTTCATATCCTCTCATTGATTAAGTGGCGTCAAACCGCGGACTTTACCTTTATGCTAAAAATCACCTCCAATAATATTAACTGTCCCGACTTGCTGAATAAAATTAATCTGTGTGTTCCTTCCAAACTCAATAGATTTAACCCTGCTTTTCATGTTCCTCATGCTGGTACCAACTATAGGCAAAATGCATTTGTGTGGCGAACAAATGACAATTTCAATGATTTGGTTAAACGCGTTGACTTTGATCTATTCTGTACGAGTATTAACTCAGCTAGGCAGCGGTTGAACAGTGAATTCTTTAGAACTAATTGTTGAATATTTTTTGATATATTTTTAATCGATAGCTTTAATTGAAAGGTCACATATTTTTCTACAACGTTACTTAAACGTTTAATTTCTGTGTTCACATATGTTTCTACAACGTTAGTTAAACCTTTAATTACCTCTCTGTTATCCTACTCCGTCTTTTTGTTAAATTATAATTAGCTGTTGGTTTTCCTAAACATAAATAAATATCGAAAAATCTTAGACCAAGATAGAACCGATATACCGCCACTGCAGACGACCTCAGACAAGACGATACCCGAGTACATATTTAGGAAAACGTACAGGAAACGTAAATGAGCTTACAACTTTCCTAGCTTAACACCGCGTAGGAAAATGTAACAATGTACCGAGATAGATCATAGATGAACGAAGAGAGAGGAGCTGGAAGTGTCTGTCACGAAGTTTGCCGTAAAATAACCAAACCAAGACACACTCTTAGCCAAAAGCCAGAATCTTCAAAGTAGAAACAGTTGGGATCATAATGGCGCCAAGCGAGGTTGATAGAAGGCAGATGCAAGATAAGCATATTTATACAGGATGAGTTTTAATTAACCGATATCCTTGAAGGGGGCGAATCAAGCCGAGTAAAAAATTCAACTTTTGATTAAAAATTGTGGGAAAAACTTTTATTTTAATAAAATTATAATACTTTCGTAAGTTTTTTATAGTAACAAAAGCACTGAGCGCGATTCGCTATCTAGTGGTAAGTAAAATATCGATAATATTGTTTATTAGCGATATTTTACCTACTGATAGATGGCGCAGCTAGCTCATACGCTTTTCAAACTTTTATTTGACAGCCAAATACTTTTTTTACAGTTGATTACCTGCTCGTACTGATTCACCCCCTTGAAGGATGGCGGTTAATTAAAACTCGCCCTGTATATATACTCAGATAAGTGATCAGTGCTGCATGCACTAAAAATTCTAAAGCTATCCTCAGTTGCGGGAGCATATCCCTCAAATGAATAGAACTAGGCTGATATAGATATGGACCCAGTGGAATTCAGGAAAATGAGGAGCAGAGAAATAAAGAGAATCGCAACCGGACCTATACTGCCGCTGGCAGAGGGGTGTGCGGAACGCTCTAGGTGAAGGACAAATGGAGAACGGCAAAATACAGGTAGGCGAAGAGAGCTATTGTAAAACCTAACCTCCGGCTGATAATGTAATGCTTGTGCCTCTCTAGAATAAACTTACTAATAGTAGAGGGCATTCTCTCAGGATTTTGTAGGCTCAACCGTCATCTACATATTGTGGGCATCGTGGATGAGACAACTTGACGTGGCTGCGGAATGAAGGATGTGATAATATAGCAGATGATATGTGCATGTCCAGTATTATTCGTAAAAAGACAGACAGTCACAGTAAATTACTCGGTAGATTTAGCAGAAGTATGCGGGACGCGACCTTCGTGGATTCTGGAAATAGCATCTGGTGTGAGCTGGATGCAGGACCTGTATGCATGAAAGTATATACGGGGTCACTAGCACATATACAAAAGCAGTATATACAAAAGCTCTACACAGAGAGCCAAGTTCGTGCTCCGGACTACTGACAATCATTTATTAATTAACTATTTATTGTTTTTATTGACATCCGCAGCGAGGTCATAAGATCAACGAATTAAATTATCTACGTAATTACTCCAAATAACCGTAATTATCTTCATGGTTAGGGATATTTCACGAAATCATCAATTGCGATAATAAATCAAAATTTAATCACTGTGTGATTCCGCATGCCAGAGAGGTGAAGAAACAACTGTTAATGTGATTTATGGTCTGTACGAATAACAATTTTGTATATTCAATATTACCGCTCATTGAAGTCTATGTGTGCATTGGCAATAAAGACTTCGACGCATGGTAACGTTAAATATCATAAGGACGCTTTGGAATTTGTGGCAATATGGACTACCCGAAACCGATACGAAAAAAAAATAAAGAAATATCTTAGAATTTTACATTTTCTGGAAGTCCATTTTTTTTAAAGGAAAACAAAAGAATGAAATCTCTTTATTGCGCATAACTTGAAAACTACGTACAACGTCGGTTTTTTTTTACAAGGGCGAAATTATTGTTACTCAAGCTCTACTAGAGGGAACTGCAAAAATATTGTTCCTGAAAAATGCTTTTTCAACAAGTCTTTGAAATTAAAACGCGTCCAAGCGCGTTTAATATCCGAAGGAAGCTGTTATAAATAAAATAAAAAACGAATACACCGCGTGAATTTTGTAGCACCCGACGTTTCGGCGAAGTTTCGGCGACGTTGCAGAGGCTTTGATTAGGGTAGATTGAATGAGCTGTCAATCCGTTGTTCCGCGGGTAGACTGCATACCGCTACCGCTACTGCTTAAATTATAACGGTGACGGGTGGCCCGAAATCGAAACCTCAGGTACTACAAAATTCACGCGGTAAATTCGTTTTTTATCTTATATATAATATCAAACAACTGCTATAGTCTCCGATTTCAGATGAAGGAAGCTGGTTCCGTAAGCGAATCTATTAATCAAATTTCTTATTATTTTAATCCTACTAATATTATAAACGCGAAAGTTTGTATGTATGTATGGATGTTTGTTACTCTTTCACGCAAAAACTACTGAATGGATTTTGATGAAACTTTACAATAATATAGCTTACACATCAGAATAACACATAGGCTATAATTTATAAAGATATATGGTTTTCTATCATCATTATCACAATTTTCCATCACCACGCGGGTGAAACCGCTGGGCGCAGCTAGTATTTACATAAAGACGAAAGTTTTATTTTGGTATACGGGTTTTAATATATTATAATTACGTGTTTCTTAATGTTCATATATGTAGAATAATAGATTCAATTCAAACACCTTTTTTTTCAATTATTTATAAGTCTATATAAACTGCGATAGATAGCAAAAATAATTCGATGTTGTTATTGTAAGTAATAATTGCTCCAATAAAGGTTTTATGTAATCGATCAGTCCTTTATAAAAAAACTATTAATTTTCAATATAATTTAGATGGCCAAATAAATTGATATTAGTCTCGCCGTAAAATGACACTAGCGCCAGCTGCATATCGCAGGCGCACAATGGTTGCCAAATCATACTACGGCGTTGAGCAACATAATTACCTTATACAATCAATGGTATCACATACCGTTGCTCGTCCCGTGATTAATAAGTGAAAAAATTAAACAAATCACTTAAAAAACCAGCAGCAGCAAGTACATTGAGTAAGACGTCATTGTCCACTCGTTATTTTATTTTTAGATAAATCACTGCAAGAAGAAGATCGCATCAACTTGCAACTAAATAAGGTCACCAGCTATGGTTGAAGCTATAGGTCGAAGCTAGAGGCCGTAGCTATAGGCCGGCGAAGCCATTGTAATCCCATAATGATTTGACGTTTTTCCTCCGTGGCAACTCAAAAACATTGCGTAATTCCTCGCGAAGAAAGTAATGTCTGGCAACGCGCTAGCGACCGCTTCAAATGTTTACATGTCGGCGGTTCATAAGGTTTCGATTTCATGCATGTTATTCTGACGGTTACAACAATGCTCATTTATCTAAGCATGATTAATTTATTGTGTTCCATCCAGTTCAGGAAGATGCGGCCGACTGAGTTATATAAGATTTTTTATATGCTG
Source organism: Micropterix aruncella (assembly GCA_944548615.1). Classification (NCBI taxonomy): domain Eukaryota; kingdom Metazoa; phylum Arthropoda; class Insecta; order Lepidoptera; family Micropterigidae; genus Micropterix; species Micropterix aruncella. The sequence goes on along the minus strand of OX155956.1, from coordinate 4,123,818 downwards.
TAAGTTCGACTAACTAGAATACTAACCATTGAAACTCATTACCTATTTTTTAGTGGTTACGCATAGTGGTTGGTCACACTCTCGGGTCAACACCTATCCGACGGCCTCCAAGCATGAAGTGCGAGCCTGGGTAGGACTCTGGCCTTATGGTTAGTTTCCCTTGGGAATCAACCTTCTAGCGCTCCTGCACGGTCTGCGCACCGTGCGGCGTAAGCCAATCGACTGTGCACTCTGACTAACAGTCGGGGGAGTCTGGAAGCAGTACTGTTTCCTATAGAGCGAGGGTGGTTGCGGACCTTATGGCGACTGCTCTTGAAACGACCATCGGCTACCCGATCCTGGGTGAACAGCCGGGCATAGGATGCTGTGGTCCGCGATAGATTCGGTAAACACCGTTTCACCGCTTCGTAAGGGAGAGGACCGCGCAAGCAACCTCGAACTCGTAACCAATCGAGAGACCGGAGTAATCTGGTCAAAATTGGAAGTAAGGGCGTGAGTGTATGGCCGCCGGGTAACACTCCTCGCTATCTCGCGGTTAAGGCATTGGCCTCTTACGGGGTTGTGACGTAGCTAGATGGTGGACTGTTTTGTCCTCAAATCTTCTACGCTCACTCCAGGGAGATAGAACGACTAATCGTTAAAACTTCCTGAGGTGACGGGCTCGCCCGCTGGAGTCGACAACCCAAGTTGGTTACGCATAGTTAGAATCCCGCGCTGCAATCAGTCTTAAGGGGGAAATTTCTCGACATAATTCTTAAATACTTAGCCGTGAAGCAAAAGCATTTATTATACGAGGGTGTCATCACAATAGAAGAACCCGTCACTCCTTGTAGTTATAACGACATTATTGTCGTTTTGTTTCCTATGGAGTGATCATAAAAGACTTTTTCAGGAAAAACAATCCACAGTCAAGCTACGCTAACGGCCGTAAGGGTCCGTAAGGGTCTGTAAGGGTCCAACGCCTTACCGCGAAACACTTGGAAGAAGAGCCAGCGGGCGCCACTTGGATGGATTTCTTCATCCTCCAATCTGGCCACAGATTCAAAGTCGCTTGTGCGGTCCCTGCCTGATGTTAGCGGTTTTTGGGTACTAATGAATAGAGAACCGTGACGCCCTTTGCCCGTGAATATCACACGAGATCGGATGACCAAAGGTTCGTTTCAAAGGTGGCTGGCATCGGGTCAACAACTAGCTCGGCTGCTTAGAAAATGTACGTTTCCAGACTCTTCCCTTTATTTGCCGTATTACGAAAACGATTGCCTGTCACAGCCCGGTATGCAAACCACCAAGTTCCGCCCGAGGTGGTCCCCGGATCCGCAATTCCGATACCAACTGTCTACGACTGTAGAGCAGAGTTCACCGCTGCTCTTCCAGGTTAATTCTTTCTTCGAGGAGCCTACCGGATATGAGCTGAGCCGTGAGTTAGATCGATTCAAGGAATCACAAAACAGGCCATCAGGCCCAAGATGCAAGGAACTATTAGGAACCATGTATATGTTTATATTCAATTAAACTTTATCCGTAACGTCGCCCCGTAATGCCCCTCCCTCCAGTTGATTCCATACAGCCACCGATTCGTAGGAAAACCCCCCGTTAAACGTTGTTGAATTAAATTAATCGATAGCGAGATTTTCTTGTTCTTAAGCAGAGCTAATTAATAGTTCACGAATCCCTAATAAATTAATAGTTTATAAAAAACACTAATAACACGCTTTTATAAATGCAGGTAAAAACCAAAAAACGACTATTGTATCAGAACAACGACATCTTATCTGTAAACGTATCTTTGCAAAGCCATAATAAACTATGAAAAGATTGTACACATATCTATCGTTGTTACAAGACCTTTCTAACAAGTCCAAACACGGCTAAGATACGATATTCCATCATGGAATGCTAGTGCCTATCTTTCGGCTTCATCATCATACCTTGAAACCTAATCGTGGTCAAAGTTCATTCCAAGACTTTTCTAACAAGTCCAAACACAGCTATGATACGATGTTCCATCATGAAGTTCCAGTTCATATCCATCCGACTCCATCATCAGGTCAGTTCGACAGTACCATATTATTGTATTGTCATCAGAACTACATACAGCTGCCAATTTTCATGACGCTACGATCCTTGGAAGATGGTTAAATTAGTTACCTTAGATTCCATTACATAGTTACATACAGGTCGACCTAATAAAAGCGTGTTAAAAACAGTAAGATTTTTATACTTATTTAAATTTTCGGCTTATAACTCACAAACAATGCTTTTTTATTAGAATTGTAATATAAAACTAGAGCTGTCGACTACAACGGGCGAACTTGTGGAACTCATGAAGCTTTAACCATATTAGACCGTTATGTATCCCGTGAGGTGAGCGCAGAAGACTTAGGACGAAACAGTTTACCGTCTAGTTACGCCACACGCCCGTAAGAGACAAACACCTTACCGCGAGATAACCAGGTTAATCATCCAGCGGGCCGACACTCGCGCCTTTACTATCAGTTGCAACCAGATTACTCCAGTCTCCCGACTGGTTACAGGTTAGAGGTTGCTTGCGCGGTCCTCTCCCTTACGTAGCGGTAAAACGATTTCTACCGAATCTATCGCGGACAACGGCATTCTTTGCCCGGCTCTTCACCCGGGAACAAGTAGCCGATTGGTCGTTTCAAGAGCAGCTGCCGTAAGGTGAACAACTACCTCTAAAGGATACAGTACTGTTTCCAGACACCCCTGGCTGTCGGTCAGATTGCACAATCGACTATAAATAAGATTTAAAAAAACAAATTTACTACTTGAATTTTTGTAGCATTTGACGTTTCGGCGATTTTACAGCCGCCGTTGTCTAGGGTAGAATGAAATAGCTGTCAATCCGTTGTTCTGCGGGTAGGCCGCATACTGCTGCCGCCACTGCGTAGATTGTAACGGGTTGTGGGAATGCGGGCTAGCGGTAAATTCGTTTTTTATCTTATTTATAATGTCAAACCCCTGCGATAGTCTCCGAGCACAGTCGATTGACTGACGCCGCACGGTTCGCCAACCGTCCAGAGCGCTCGAAGGTCGACTCCTAGGGAAAACTGGCCCGCATGCCAGAGTCCTACCCTGGCTCGCACTTCTACGTTGAGGCCGCCGGATGGGGTTGACGGACCCATTAGATCCCAAAAAAACATAATAAGAAATAAGCGAGTCTGAACATATTCCTCTTATATATGGCAACTGGTAGAAAATATGACTCCTCGTTAAAATTTGGGACAGGGGTTTGGATAGAGGATTATTCCATGCTATTTCTTTGAAAATAAAAATGGCCATTATCGAGTTCAACCCCAGAAAAAATCTATCTGCATAACTGCATTTACTTTCCATTCTTGGTCTGGTCATTAATTATAACATTTAAAAGTCTATCTCTTCGTTCACGCGGCAGGAAATCACAATGCACTTTAGCGAATCTTCGTCGTCTGAAATTCCCACGTATTTTTTTACCTGTTTGTCATAAGCCATTCCATTGCAAAGTATTGTGTAATAGTTCTCTTGCAATCAATCAGATCCAAAAACGGAGTTGCTCAAGCACGTGCAGAGAAGAGATGTTCCGAGAATGCCTATGTATCGAACGAATGGATAAACTCTAAAATGGATCAGTTGTACGACACGATATATTATAACAATGTTTGTGTGATGATGTCATGTCGAGAGGAGATGTTATCAATTCGGCTGCGCTCGCAGCGAAAGGGTTCATGTAAGAGGATTGATCTCTGATCTTCTACTTTCGTTTATGGTACGCGAATAAATTAGGAAATGTCATAGGATCGAGGGTTTTCAATTAGGACTCTGCATGTGACTATTTATCTCTTTAACCTAACACTAGCCCCAAAATAACTATATATTATACCAAAAACCAAATCACTGAGAATAACTTTTATACGAGTATTATAATTTATTGGTCTAAAACTTCAAAATAAATTAATTAGGTTATTTTTAAAAACGTCACCACCAATTTTATTTTATTGCATTTACTACGAAACTTTGAATTTTAAAAATAAAAAGATCAGGATTATAAATAAGATAAAAAACGAATTTACCGCGCGAATTTGGTAGCACCTGTGGTTTTGGCGACGTTGCAGCCGCCGTTGTCTAGGGTAAACTGAAAGAGCTGTCAATCCTTTGTTCCGCGGGTAGGCCGCATATCGCTGCCACCACTGCGTAAATTATAATGGTGATGGTGGGGGGGGGGGGGCACCACCGGGGGGGGGGGGGGGGGGGGGCTTCCTCAAGCGGGCTCGGTGGGCGCGAATTTTGAAAATCCGGCATACAACACTCACTGTATCCTGGATTACGTCCTTGTATTGCGTTCGGCTTTTGGTGGTGGGAACATTTTAAGAAGAGGGTTTCACGTAGAAGAGAGTTTATAACCGTCGTCTATATTAAATTTCGGGGTTCTTCTTATTTCAATGGCTTTCCGTATAATGCGAGGAAAGTAGAATTTTTCTTTAGATAGCTCGATGGGATTTTGGAACTGCAACCAGTGGTTACTTTTGCTATCCAATATATGTTCGCAGATCGCCGATTTATCTCGCTGAACATTTTTAACAGCTTTGATGTGTTCTAACAATCGAGTTGCTATGGGTCGTTTCGTTTGTCCAACGTAGGCTAAACTCCAGCTGCTTTCGACTTTATACACACCTGAGGTTTGCAGTGGTATTACATCCTTTACATGCCTCAAAAATCGAGCTATATTTTGGGTCGGCTTGAAGGTCGGTTTTTATATCGAATTTGTTTAGCATCTTACTTATTAGATCTGTCACGCCCTTGACGTATGGCAAGAATGCTCTTGATCTGCTCGGTTTCTGGGTTTCGTCTGTATTGGATCGTGTGCGTGTCTCGTGATATTTTCCGTATCCATTTCTCCTAAGGACATCAATGACATGTTGCTTCTATCGGAAGTCCACACATACGGACAGATATTTGCATGCAAGCTCACACCATCATACCTACCATCTACGCTCAGTGCAAACGTCGCTCGTGAATCGAGAACGAGATCTTTGCGACGCTGAACATTTTCCGCAGGAGATGAAACATGTTAATGATATCCTGGACATATTTAGTTTATTTAGTCGTTGTTTGACTAGTTTGGATGTAACTCTCCGCGCTCGCTAGTGCTTTCAGAGACGATTCGTTGAATGTAAATTGTACAATGTACAATATGTATATACTCTGTTTATAATATGTATAATATGTATGTACTCTGTAAAATGTATAATTACTTTTACACCTCCAGTGATTTAATCCACGGCAAAAATGTAATCACAATACTTATCACGTTATTATCCCACTCATGTATCGCACCTTAATAGCGACCGCATATACCTCTATGCGGCAAGTACGTATTGCACACAACTATCCCAGTAACGAAATCGCAAGTAATTGAAGATTATTCTCGCATGACCTCCATTTTCTCGACCATTACGACTTATTACGCCTTCTACTAAACTTGCCGAGACCCGTCGTAAACGAACGTATTACTTTCTTTCCGATTAGAGATTGATATGATCGAATGAAATACGTAATCGATTACAGAATTTTAGAAGATATATTTGTTCCATGGGAATCAAATATCCCAAAAGACCACGAATACAAATTAAATAAATACCATGATCTCGCAAATGCCGTAACCCGGAACGGCTTCACTGTTCACCTTCACGCGGTGGAAGTTGGCGCTCGTGGCCTGCCAGCTAAATCTCTATTTTACCCCTTTAAAGATCTTGGCCTTTCCAGAAAAATAATCGACTCTTTCCTAGAAAAATTATCTAAATCCACGATTTGCGCATCTCAAATTCTATGGCCTCGAAGGAGGAGTGAATGGGTGCTAAGGTGAACGCTCACATGTGGCAAGACAGCTGTCCTAAACCTACCACAGCCGGTCGTTAGTCCGGAATCCACTGCTCACCCCCCAGAAGTGTAAAAATAGTATTATGATGGGCCCGACTCCGATCGGTGAATTCCGTTTGTATTTTATTTATTTGCGATAGTAATTGACCCGTTGCGTCGCAGTATGGGTGTTAATAGGAATGTCAGCAGTTGACTGGCGATTATTTGCAAAGCTGTAAGTAGATCTTATATCCTTAACATTCGATCATCACCTATCAATCGAATTTTATTTCTACAAACTTTAATTACCTTGCAATGTATGTTAGTTAGTATTTATGTTTGTTTAGGTCAAAACTTGCAAGCTGAATTAGAACCAGTTCCTCTTATCCAATGAAGTTGAAATTTTACAGTTGGTTCAGTTCCGATGACAACGCAGTTTTAGGGTGAGCATGGCCTGATTATACAACCAGGATCGGCTACACACGAGGCTTCTCTTCCACGGTCAACAGCACATACACACAATTTTGTATACGAATTCAATTATAATAGCCTGTTCTAAATTTAGCCATGTCATGACTGCTGCACCCAGGGTTGGCTCCCGTAGAGGGGAATCCTCAACGGCCAACAGCACAGAAACGAGATTTTGTCTATGAATTCAAATATAATAGCTTGTTCTAAGTTTCACTGCGATAGGGCTGCTGCACCCAGGGTTGGCTTTCAACGAGGGGAATCCTCAACGGTCAACAGCACAAACACCAAATTCTGTATAGCATTCAATTATGATAGCCCGTTCTAAATTCTAATATGACATGGCTGCTGCACCCAGGGTTGTTTCGGGACAGAGCATTTTAATAAAAGCTTCTTTAAAAGCCATAAAGTTCAGGATACATAAGGTAATAGTATGAACACAACTGTTCATACTATTACCTTATGTATCCTGAACTTTATGGCTCAAAACAAGTTCACAAATAATCGCAAAGTCTTATATTAATTAACTTAATATTTACTTTAGAAACAACGGGGACATTTCCTTTTTTTCACGTACATCTTTATTGTATGTATGTATTGTCATATAATGTAATTTTTTGAATCCCTCGGATATGCTTTTAAATAAAACTGTAAAATTTACAAATGCCCTCCCACTTTTCATGATTCGAAAGTTCCGGTAATATCGTTATAATTAGTAATTTATTACATCCGTAATTCATACTGTCCCTAGCCGCGTTGACACACCGATTCCGTCAGATAACCGAAGTTAAGCAGGGTTGGGCGTGCTCAGTACTTGGATATGTGACCGCCTGTGCATTGTCACGTTATATTATGAGAGACGGTATGTAAGGTAATTTTTATTACATTTAAGAACGCCGGTATCGTTATGGGTAAAAAATAAAAATATATATATTATTCTGTTTCTGCTCTTTCTATTGAGAACATTGATAGGCTTGTAAGCCTGACCTGGTTCATGAATGCTTTTAAACAGTTTTTTAATCAGTTCTAATTACAAAGTTTCCCAAGTTTGGAAATTTTGTATTTGTCACAAAGTTCTTAGAAACAGTTGAAGTTTTGAATGACTTTCTGTAAAATGCGTTAATACAGCTGCAAAAAGCCATATGAAATATTCATAGCGTCCCAATGGGTTTGAAGTTATGATGAACTGAGTTCATGGTTGCAGTTAAGAAACAAATTTTATGTCAAAGCCAAATCTTCCAAAGTACACCCCAAGACTTCCCCGGCAAGTAGCTAAGGACTGGTTTAATTTGAATATTAATTTCATAAATAAAAACTATGAGAGTGATCTTTCTGGGTCGGGGGCAGAACCCGGTTGGATTCCGTTGAAATGCCTCAAACGGCGCGGTTCGTTTCTCGGCTCAGGGGGGGGGGGGGGGGTTGGGCCAAGCGCCAACGTAAGTATTTGATTGCGTGATATTTGATAGCGTAAGTATTTGATTAAAATTTATTTCGAAATATTAATATTTATAAGTGTATTATTTGATATTCCAACCAAACTTTGTTGGACCGAATCACAACGTGATTTCGGCCTAACAAGGCATATTGTATACCAAAATTGTAAGTCTATAAGTCTAATATTTCGACATTGAATTATGGCTTGTGCGCCCCTTCCCCTAATGGGCCGATTTCGCCTAAACCCTTTTACATCTTGCTAATGATGTCCAAATGATGCTTGCATGTCAAATTTCAGCTCATTCGGATTGTGCGTTCGCGTGCTAACGTTGAAGATTACACACAGGCACACAGCCAGACAGACAGACTCACAGGCAGACAGACAGACACACATACACACTTCGATCTGGATCTCTTCTTAATCGTCTCAGGGGGGCTCAAAATAGAGTTTATCTCGAAAAAATGTTGCGGTTGGCCTGGAAAAAATAAATAAATAATAAAAAAGGATTTTTAGAAACATGCTTTAGTTTCCACCAATTAGTTTCAGTGTTAATCTCCCGGCTCTATCTTCAGACCCTTGTCATTATGTGTAATGGAAAGTACTCAAGACAACCAAACTAATGAGCACAAACTTAATTATATTAGCACTTTCCATAAGGGAGTTTTAGATGTAATCTTCCGGCTCCACAATTAGACCCGTGTCATCGAATGTAATGGTAATTAGGACAACTAAACAAGCGACACGCGACTATTAGGTAGTTATAGTGTTAATCTACTTTCTCCATCCTCAGAACCTCGTCATCGTGTGTAATGGAAATTACTCATGATAACATAACATACAAGCCCAAATTCGATTGTCCTACCATTTGTCATCAGAAAGTTCCAGTCCCGACATCCCGGCTACATCATCAAATCAGCTCGATGGTACCATAATATTGCATTATCAACGAGCTTACAATATGCCAAATTTCAGCACAATCGAATACCAGCAATTGGTTGAAAAATGGTTTGTAAATTTTAAAACAGACAACTTACATACGAACTTTGCAAACTAACATATAATGCTGATGCTATTGGCCTTGAATGCCAGAATGATTGGACAACAATTGGGGACTTTTGCATTCCTCCTCCAATGCACTGGAAGGTAATGTTTTATGACTGGATGCCAGAGATGTTTAAATTTTATTGAAATGCCTTTCAGCATACACTTCCAGACCACAGTAACCTCGCTCGTTGGAGCTATTCTGAGGATACTTCATGTCACCTTTGTAGCAATACTATTTGCCCAGCTAGGCAAATACCAGCTGGCTGCAACCAGTCTTAGATCAAGGACGGTGCACTTACCTCTCAGTGGCTCGTGCCAACAAGGAACTGACAATACCCACCGAACCCCTAATACAGTTTGCGCGGGATGTCTTTAAAGGTAAATACATTTCACTACAAAAACCTTTCTAAATAATTGAGTAAGCTTTAGATTGGATTCTGGAGGTTGATTCGTTCTCTAAGCAGTATAAATTCTCTGAGTTTCAGGTTCACAGCCCTCCGCCCAGATATAACTCTTTACTCTCTAACTCGGAATCGGACCACCAGAGGGCGCGTTAGTCATATTGTAGAATTGACTGCTCCATAGGAATCAACTATTCCAAAAGACCACGAATACAAACTAAATAAATACCATGATCTCAAATAAGCCGTCACTGTTGACCTTCAAGCGGTGGAAGTTGGCGCTCGTGCCTGCCAGCCAAATCTCTGTTTCACCTCTTTAAAACCCCTCAAATGTGAGGCGTCCAATAATGGATGCCTTGGCAAAATGTATACAAAATGTATATAAATTTATATAAATGTAAATATTAATGTAAATGTGCGCCGCTTTATAGTAATCCGCTCTATAGTAATGCTATAGCTCTATAGTAAACCCCGCTCTATGTAAATGTAAATGTAAATGTAAATATAAATTTATATACATTTTGCCGTAGGCAAACCCGAGCTAATCGCCAGTCATTTGTGGGGTTAAATATCTTGGTCAACACCTTCCTAGAAAAAAATATACAAAACCGCGATTTCTGCCTCCCAAATTCTATATGTGAATAGGTGGTGAGGTGGATGCTCACATGTGGCAAGACGGCTATTCTAAACCTACCACAGCCGGTTGTAAGTCCGGAGCCACCGCTCACCCCCCCCCCCCCAGAAGTGTAATAATAATTATATGATGGGTCCGACTCCGGTCGGGGAATTCCAAGGCAGCTTCGTTTGTATTTTATTTTAATTGTTAAAAATACAATTTTCAATTGGGATCCTATTTCCGATTGATGATTGAAATGTACGTCCCTATCGCTACTCCATTGTGTTGCCCCTCGCAGCAATCACTATTATGCAACTGAAGACGGCACAGAGCGCGCTGACCGGCGATAAATGTATGCCAAAGTTCTCGGTCAGCGGAGCGACTTTTGAATCTCGTATTATGCGTTGTGCGGTAATTAGCATTTTTTTCTCCAATCAAATGTCACGTTGTCAAATGCGCACTGATGGAAGTCTGAGGGACCTTCGTCGGGATTAATAGGCTCTCGTAAGCTTCGCAGAAGTAATTACAGCTTGTTTGTGTGCCATAATATGTCAAGACTCAACTGTTATTCTTTGATGTTTGTAGAAACATACAAAGATTGAAGTTTGATTGCGAGGCGAATAGCGCAATCTTTGAGAGGTTTAGCTGAGATTTCAAATATGTTTAAACTGAGGCTAGAGTCCACTTTGAATGACATCAACGAGTGGGCGATGCCAAAATCACATCGAGTAAACATATCCTGTGATATTTATATAATGCATAAATTGTGTTAAGGCCACTACTTAAAACAATATACCACACTAAATTAAATAAAAGAAATCATCCGCCAGTATAACACATATATTAAAGGATATAAATAATACGAACGCACAAAAGTAAACTATTGTATTTATAATTATTTTTATTACGGTTTTTAAATGGAATATAATATGTGTGGTTTATGTATGTATCAATTTAGATACATATACCCTCTCGGAATGCACTTAATTAGACCTTTCATTTGACACTAAACACGATATACCTATTTATGTTAATTTATTCACATTCGGAGATTTTCACATTTTCTTCTTCTTCATCAGCGCGCATTCGCCCACCGTTGGGCATACGTCTCTCCAATCACTCTCCATCCGGATCGGTTGTCCGTTTCCCTCATCCAGACATGTCCAGCTGTCTCCTTGATGTCATAAGGTTGATGTCATACTGTTCATCATGATTGGAGGTATTTAGCCCGATACCCGCCACGTCGGCCACACGACTTGGCGAGCTCCACACTTTCAGGAAAATATTTCCATTTCCTAGGCTTGTGGCAACCTGGTCGGGTTACTTAACCGCCGAATTACACTGTATTCACAAAATTTATTATTAATTATTATTTATTGTTGAGAAAATTTCAAAATATATATTGACGCTTAGAATTTAAATTTTGAATCTAAATTAAATTTGCACATTTAGACAACTATTTACTTGATATTTGGACAGTTAGTGTATCCTATGATACTCGGGATGACATAAAGATTCTGACTATGCCACATACTTCTAAATCGAGTCGTGCATTTAGAAGTTATGGTGGAATAAAAAACGGAAAATATACTTAGATAAACCGTGATCACATTACACTCCCTTTTTGTTGGGCAGGCCTGTGAAAACTAAAGTTTCAAATGATGATTGTAAACATACTTTGTATAACACAGCGATTTAAATTGAAGACGCTGATTTCTCCTTTTATGAGAGCATGGGGTACTCGGGATGCGCCACGTGATGACATAGCAATTCTAACAGTGATACACATTTCTAAATCGGTTCAAGCGTTTAGAAGTTATGGTTAAATAAAAACGGAAAACATATATATATATGAATCCTAAAACCTTTTTTTGGCCAATCGTGTAAGAAAATGTACATAACACACATGAAATACAAAAAGTTAGACCATTTATTATATAATGTACTAAATTGATCAATGCCATTGTATGTTTTGGCCACCCTTCGTTTTTATTTAATTTTTTAAATGTATTTTTTTTAGTCTTTAATGTGATTTTGATTGGTTTTTGATTTCGATTAGATTTTTAATTATGTAATTGTGATTTACTCGGGATATTTTCTTTTTATATATAGAATAAAAATAATTTACCGTGTGAAGATTGCAGCACCCGAGGTTTCGGCAATGTTGCAACCGCTGTTGTCAAGTCAAGTTAACCTTAGAAAACGGCGATTGCAACATCGCCAAAATGCCGGGTGGTACAAACTTTACACGGAAAATATGTTTTTATCCTTTTTATTTTCGGTACAATTTATCTTCTTGTGACTGGTGTAGTAACAGGGAGTTTTACAATTTTTCAGAGTGGCATAACCTGCCTTTTAGTAGTACAATATTAAAAAAAATATGATTTATTATAGATATTGATTCAAATAATTAAAAAAGTCATATTAAAATGTAAGTACAAAATCAGGCAGCTTAGGCGTCAAAAGGTAAATTAGTAAAACAATTAAAATTAAAGGGAAAATAAACAATAGTATCAACAAAAATCACTTAAAAAATGTTTGTAAATTTGTATTTGTATTTCCATTTTTTTTTGTTTAATTTTCTTTGATCTTCCACTATGATTTTTATAACTTGCCATGTTGACTTCACTATGTTTTCTGATTTTTCAATATTTTTTTTATAACATAACTTTTTTGCTCAATTTATAGCTTTTGATAATATTTTGTAATATCAGAAATTATTCTACTTTTTGCACTCCGTTTCAAAATTAATAGCAAACGTTTATTTTTACATAATATTTTTAGACCTTTCGTTAGCCAATTTGCTTTTTTTTGTCGAATTCGTACTACAGGTTTGATTTGGAATATTTTCTTCTAAACAATTATTAATTTTTTCGCTAATAGTAAATAGAGAGGACGAACGGAACACAAGAACTTCCAATTTGTAAACAGAGTAGACATTATTTATGAATAGCCTACTACAGATGTTACATGTATTTTTACTACATATTAATGCAATAAATAAACTAATAAACGAATAAATCAATACCTAAGCGGGTGTCATACGCGCTGGTGTGGAAGTGTCAACCGCAGCGGATCTAGATGGCAATGGCAGGTAGTTAAATAGAAGATGCTATTAAACATGTCCCTAATTATTAGTTTTTGGTAGGTAGGTACGTCTTGTTTGACAGAAGGTCCAGCAAAATCTCTCAAGGTGTCTTGATAGCGAGCGTCTTTCGATAGTTCCTATCAATGTAATGACGTTCAAGTTTAGATACTTTACAGCCTGTCTTTGGGGGTCTAACGTAGTATTTTAGCTGATGCTGATAATGAAATCAAACGGTTTAATCCGAATAATAAATACACGTTTTAAAGCTCTTACAGATTTTTTTTTAATAATCCACGATTTTAACTTTCATCTATTATATACATATATTGACAAATTTCTACAGCTTCTGCACAAATCAAGCTCCTGGGATCCACTGGAAGTGCCCACCTGTGCTCACTCATAGGTCTATGCTGAAAACCCTTGCTGTCAATGTTTTACAAAAAAAAAATATTGCTACCTATATTTTGATATCTGAGTTACCTCACTTCGGAATAACAAAAGAAAATATTGACGTTTTGCTTATATATATACTAATTAGTATATATATATATATAAGCAATATACTAATTAGTATATATATATAAGCAATATACTAATTGCTTATATATATACTAATTAGTATATATATATACTAATTAGTATATATATAAGTATTGTCGGAAATACTCCTACACACAGTGCCGAATGCCTAAATAACATCGATTGGGCCCTACCATTAAGCAAATTTTAATCATAGATTTATTTGCAGGATAACTCAGCTATATATAACTCAGGTATACAAGTTTATTTGTTTGTTTGTTTACAAAGTCTAACTTTTACTCTTAACCAAGGCAGGAAAACTGCTGCGCTATATAGTTCCCCCATCCAAACAATCAGTAAAACCGCAAACTAAATACACACAATAAATCATTTTATTATTATTTTAGTTATAAATAAAAGCGCCATCTATGACAGATACGTAGAGATAATAATCGCCGCCAAATAGCCGTATCGTTCCTAAACGAATCGTCTCACAAATGTAAATAGTTTACGATTTATCCGCCAGATTGCATTGTCTCACTATAAATTATATGATTATTTACTTAATTCAAGGAATCCAGCGATCATTGAACCTAAAGGGCGGAAACGTCTGAAAAATATAGAATAAAATTTTGAATATTTTGCATAAAGAGTATTTTAGTTTATAAATTTTTTAAATAGGTACCTTTTTTCTTGATAATTGTGGGATGTGACTTCCTTCAGGACGAAATCCTTTATCATCAGCGATATATCGAACTTTGTAAATCTTATTATCAGTGCCTATATAACTGTAAGAACCCTTCACTACCATGGTTTTCGAAGGGTGCATAAATGTCCCTTGCTCATGTCTGGACTGACCATCGGAGGTTTTATAACTGTGAGAAATATGCGGATAAAATATGTCACTTCACTGATATATCAAAATAAATTATTTTTTTACTCACTGAAAATTATATGATCCGAATCCTCTGTTATTATTTTGATAAAATGTAATTTTTGGTGTTTTCACCGATGAAACCACTACTAAATACACCGCAAATAATATTAATACCTGAAAATAAATATAATAAAATGTATGTTTTTTAAAATCGACAGAATTTTGGCACTCACAATTGCCTTGCTCGCCATTCTCGACCCTTCTCCTGGTCAACACACTTCCCGCCGAGACTTCAAGGCAGACAGTGTTGCAAGTTCAAGACTTTATTTAAAACCTGTTGGGATCCAGTTCCTGTACTCGCCACACGCATACTTAGGATTATTTCGTATCTGGATACGGGGCGACCCGAGCCAACTTTGCATACAGCCGTGACAACAATATATTTTATATCAAACAACAATAAGATGGGCGAAACAATATACCTATTGATATCGTGGGAAAGTTCGTTGCACTATTGGATGGCTGGTTTACGATTTTTGTTTAGGTTTACGATTTTTTGAGTGGCATTTTTGAGCCAATTATGTCCATTTACACTAAATTGACTTTACTTTTCCGGTTCACCAACCATTAAGGAAGGAAAGAATTGTGAACGAGCAAATTTTTTTTTGAGAAAAAGACGGAAATATCTGTTTTTAGACCCCCTGAGTCTATTAATACTATTTCTTGATAGAAGTCTGTCTGTGTCTCTATGTGCATTCCTCCACGATAGCGCCCAAACGCTTAATCCAATTGAGCTGAAAGGGCCATGGGCATTTTTGTATGGAAGGTGTACAGAGTGTAACAAATAGAGACATATATAATTTAATTGTGCTTATGTACATATAAAAGTAATATTATAAAAGTTCAACTCATCAATCCATGACGTATTGGAGTTATACACATTCAAAGTTGTAACGGAGTACCGGAAGCCCCTCTTCAAATCTTCATTTTATCATATGTCCATAATTATCCAAGTAGGCCAGCGATCGTTCCTGGTGGTAAAAACTGGCAGTTTGATGGTGGGCAGTCCTCGATAGATGATGGTTTGGGTGGAATAAACTAAAAACAATTAAAAATATTATGTAGAACTATATTTAGCACGGCCCGGTCATTTTTATGCTTCTCTTTGTTACCCATTTTTTTTAAAACATTCTGGCGTATAAATAGGCAGAATAAAACACATTTATAAATAAATCGCGTTATCCTTTACCAATAACGTGATAATTATAATATTATAACTATAACAGGTTGCTACTATTAGTGAGAAGTATGAAGTTTTTTATTTTTAAATAGATACTCCAATTATGCCGGAGAAGTGTTAATTTTATTGTTGGGTCAGGTTCAATTTCCAATCGTATTTTATATTTATTTTTCAGATACGCGAGTGTGAAAACCCTGCTTCATACTTATAGGTCGTGACAAAAGGCGTTAAATTTTTTATTGTTTGTTCTGCTAAAGCTAGGTAATGTTGGCGACAAGATATCCTAAAATCTGTCAAAAATATTATCTCTAAAATGTTTTAGAGTGTTGTGTCACATGAGAGTTCTATTAACTATCATCGTTTGATCCGATAAATCTGTCTCGGGTTCTATATTGACTGAATATGGGTTCCTTATACACGCTTAGTTGCTGATGACCTGGGTAAAATATTCATTAAATTAGTGTCTAGTCCTAGCAAATGTTCCTTGAAAAGAGCTAAAGAATTATGCGGCAATAATGACATGCCACGCCATTGATCGTTTACGAGTATGATTGGCTTAAACAAAAAGGAGAAAGTGCTGCGACCCGGTATTTTACTTTCATGGCCTGGTGCCGGGTCGCAACCCAACATTTAAAGAAACTCTGATACAGGTGTCGTACTACGTTTTGGCAACGTGTGGACGGCACTAATATTTCCAAACGTTGATTAATATTGATTAAGGTTCAATATGAAGGCGTTCGTGGTATGGCAGTATGGTGGCGCACTATAGATGGCGGTCTAAACACGTCTATAAGAATAATCGCCTATACGTCTATCTCAAAATAAAATAATAATATAATACGACGACTTTTAAAAAATCATAGCTCTTATTATTTTAGTATTATTTACATAACGATATAAAGTTTAATTTTTTTATGCTGGTTTCAATAATTTAAAATTACGGATTTTGATATTCAGATGGAATTCTATCTCTTCACATTATTTATGTGATCTAATCAGCCCATAAAAAATACTATAGATGGCACTCTAACTCGTAATTGAATGTTATTACGGTTATGGTTGGTTACATTATTAGGTTTCTTTAATCATTCAGTCCTATATAAAAATCAGTTTTATTATAGATGGCCAAATAAATAGCTATTCATTTCGACGGACAATACTATCAACATCAACAGCATGTCGCCGACACAGAAGGGTTGCCAAAACGTACTATGGCATTGAGCAATCTAATTCCCTATAAAATCAGTCGTATTTTTATATCGTATATAGGTTAAAACTTTTTTTAGTCCTATGAAAAATTAGCTTCATGTAACAAAAACTGCCTATTTTGTTGTTTTGTTTTCGCGCCTTTGTGCTGATTATGTTCGCTGCACCCGTTTTTCCATGTTTTCCCCGTGTTTAGTCATGTTTCCTGTTGGTTTTCGCTGTTTTCATGAATTTCTTCCATATTATGACAATTAAAAGAACCCTGTTCACGAAATTTCGTAAATACCAAATTTTGACAGATAGAGCTGTGCAGTCATAATTTTTATCGCCCTACGCGATTCTGGCTATTAATCGCGGTTGTGCTGGTCTAGCCCTACCTTTTATGGGCAACAGACCAGCTGTCAGAAAATTTCGCGGTTGGCAGAGTGAGCGGCATTTCGCCATCTGAGCGGCATTTATTTTTTAATGCGCAGTTGAGGGAGTTTTTTTTTTTAAATGTAGACGGAAGTGTGTGTGACTTATCTGGTAAGCATTTAATCTCATTTTGGGTAGCTTTTGATTTAAGATCCTCGCGATTTTAACGGATTTTTCTATTAATCGCAGTTTTTGGGGCACCTCTTGTTTTTTGGTCATTATTGCTGCTAATGTGACGTAAATCGTCACCAAATGTAAGGATTTCACTTCACCTTTAAATTGCACCGGGATTCTTGTCTTCACGTGGAAAAGAAAATAAAATAACCCTCAATTCTTGAGGGTGACATGTTGGCTGATTGCACGCCGTAATCAAATACATCGATAGGAGGGTGGCCTTGTGATGGATTAAACGCGAACTTTACATAACTTTGTGTTTCTTTTTGTGCTGTAGTCTTTCGTGTGTCTGAGGAAAAGGGTTTTCTGTGGGCCAAACCCAATGCTCATTAATATTTAGCCCACTCCCTGAGATAGTTCTTTGAGGTTAACATTTTTTTCTTTTTTAAAATTTCTTTCGGGTATCTTTTTTTTTTGAATAAGTTTCCTTCTTTTTCTTTAAAAGGAGGTGGCGTCCTTTTTTCTTTCATTCTTTTGGGTTTTGATGGTTTCTACCGTGTTTTTTTTAAACACGGAAATTAGTATTTTGCGGTTATAAAATTAGCGCTCCAACGTTAGGCCTGTAAATTGGATTTTGGCTGTCAGAACATTCTTTTCCTCAGCCATTGCAGCACGATTTTTTAAGCACTTTGTTTAGAAATTGTATAAAAAATTAGAAGCATTTTTTTTTGTTTTTATATAATTTTTATTCATAGCGATTACCGCGAAAGAGGTTTGTAAGCACCGTCTTTTTGTTTTTGTATTTAGAAGCAACTTTTGTCATTGAATTAAGCGGTATTGTGTACTTGCAGTTTTGTCGGCATTAACAGCATTTTTTGTAATTTAAAGCGGTTACCGTGAAGAAGTATTTTGTACTTACCGTTTTTTATGGTTACTATATTTTTTTGTCAGAATCTTAGATTTAAAGGCAATATATTAATTATTCTTTTAATACTTGGCATTGTTTAGCAGCAGGTTGTTTGTTATTTTAAGGCGGTTTCCGCGAAAAAGTTTTACGCTTGCCGTTTAAGTTTGTTAATATCATACTAATTATTTTTGTTAATTTTCAGATGTGAAGGCAATTATCCTGGTGAGGTAAGCAGCCAAATAAATCAGAGGTGCCGCAAGCAGTTAAAAAAGTTAGTTCGTTCCATTTTATTTTTTATTTTTTTTTATTTATTTTATTTTGGTTTTAATTTTTTTTTGGTGGGATTTAAAATATATATATACATGATGGCGTCACCAGCGATAGTGTATTATGCTGCGTCACATTTAGTAAAGGCAGAACTCGATTATGAGTTCACGATTCGGGAGGTCACTCCAACCAATGTTGAAGCGATGAGAAAACAATTTAATTCACTCTTAAGGGAGTTTCCAGCTGAATCAATTACCTCAACGGATTTAGATCCGGATTCAGAATTTCAAGAATGTTCGATTAGACTTTCTTGTCTCCAAGAACTTATAGAGGAATTTATTAATAGCAAACAGAAACTTTTATATAAACGAATTAGCACTAAAACTGCACATATCTTTCATAGAATTTCACGCATAAATCCTGCTAATTCAGACTCCAAGAAATTATTAGATAATTTAAAGGAGGAAGTTTTGGAAATTGTCATTTTGTTAGAAAAATATTTAGATATTGTTCGTTCGCCTAGCCCGTTACCAAATCCTATAGTTCTTCCGATACCTTCTACTTCATTGCACGAGGGTGAGAAGTCAGGTCCAACTAAGTATTTGATTAGTCCTGAGGTGGTTCCTTTGGGAATAAATACAGAAGTGACGTCAGCTCCGTTGGTACATCATGTCGATTCGAAACCAGTTCCGTTCGACAATAACTTTGTGATTTCTGACGAACGCATTCTTAAACCTTTAAATCTTGGTTTTACATTTGACGGCGATTCCTGTGTGGTCGAGTTCTTAGAACGATTGGATGAGATTAGGTTTTCGCGGAATATCTCGGATGCCAGGATGCTGAAATCGGCTTGTGAACTATTCCAGAAACAAGCGCTTAGTTGGTACCGTGCTAGAGCTTCGAGCATTTCCTGTTGGAAGCAGTTAGTTGCTGCACTCCGCTCCGATTTTGGCAGTTTAAATTACGATGCTGAAGTTTTGTCGTTTGTACGGGGACGTAAACAAAAGTCGGACGAGAGGATGCATGTTTTTGTTTCCGTCATGTTGGGCTATTTCAACAGGTTGTCAAGGCCATTGTCTGGTGAGGAACAATTAGGAATTATCCTTTCAAATATCTCAATTTCTTACCAACGACATTTCATGCTAGTTGATATAAATTCAATCGACGAACTTCTGCGTTTAGGAAAAAAAGTTGAAAATGCACAACAGCGTATCAACGCATCTAATGCAGCCACTCCTGCCCAAGCTAAGGTCAAGCCTTCTGGCTCGAAAGCAGTTTATGCGGTCGACGAGTCTCCTACCAAATGTGCGACGGAGGAAGTGAAAGTTGAACAGAAGTTCAAAGAGTGTAAAGTTTCTTCTGCTGGTCCATCCAATCGTGGTGGTTTTAATCGTGGTGGTTTTAATCGTGGAAATTTTTCCCGTAATGATTTTTCTTATGGTAATTCGTCTTCTGGTAATTACAACCAAGGAGCCAATAATAGTTCGCGTGGTTCACGCGGTGGCACGCATCATGGCTATTCTAAATATTGCTATCGTTGTGGTAGGTTTAACTACACGGTAGCCACTTGTCCGGAATGTTCTAAGAATAACCGGCCTGGTAATTCCCCGGTTTCAGAGCCAAAAAACTCGAAAGGCGGGGCAGAATAGAGGATTTTCTACATTCTGCCTCGATATTGTTTGCAAATGAGAAGGATAACCGTCGCCCTTTCTTAGAAGTTTCACTGGGTGATATAACGGTTTGTGGATTACTCGACACTGGATCGAGTGTTACGATTTTGGGTGCCGATTCACATAAATATTTAGTTGATATCGGTTTTACTCTTAATAAGTCTCCGTTGGTGACTTTATCCACTGCTAATGCAAGTTCGGTTAAGACGATTGGGTCTATGTTTCTTCCTTTTAAATTCAATAATCGTTGCCAGGTTATTCGAGCCGTTGTAGCTCCAGATATAGGTACTTCCCTTATTTTGGGAATAGATTTTGTCCGAGAATTTGAGTTGGCTCCGGAAATATTAAAATTCGTCAAGTTTGAGTCCTGCGATGCAATTGTTTGGCATCGAGTCAGTGAAGTGAGGGCCTTGCGGCCTTTTGCTTCATTGACTGGAGACCAGCGATCGCTAGCAGACAGAATGATCAATAATTTTGAAAAAATTTCTTCCGAAGTCAAAGGTCTCGGTCGTACTAATTTGTTGTCCCAGGTCATTGATACTGGAGATCATCCTCCAGTGAAACAGCGTTACTATCCTTTGTCTCCAGCTAGATTGGCGCTGTTGAATGAAGAAGTTGATAAGATGTTAGAGTTAGGTGTTGTCGAACCTAGTTCCGGGGGTTGGAATAATCCAACAATTTTTGTTCCAAAGTCAGATGGTACTCTTCGTTTCTGTCTCGATAGCAGGAAGCTGAATTCTATTACGAAACCGGATGCGTATCCCCTGCCGAGAATTACAACTATCTTGGACAGTTTGAGAGATGCAAATTATTTATCTTCTATCGACTTATCCTCTGCCTTTTGGCAAATCCCTTTGGATCCTTCTTCACGAGAGAAGTGTAGCTTCACTGTTCCTGGTCGAGGATTCTTCTGCTTCAGATCTTGCGCCTTCGGCCTGAGAAACTCGCCGGCGTGCATGCAAAGGCTGGCTGACAAATTGTTCGATCCCTCTTTCGAAAACAAAGTTTTTTGTTACCTAGATGACATAATTATTGTATCTGCTACTTTTGAAGAACATATAACTTTGTTAAACAAAGTATTAGATCGCTTGTTGTATGCCAACCTTTCCATAAACTTCAAGAAGTGTCAGTTTTTCCGTCAGGAATTGAAGTATTTAGGGTATGTAGTTGATTCTCACGGTCTACATACCGATCCCGAGAAGGTAAAATGTATTCTCGATTTTCCTACTCCAAATTCTCCAAAAATGGTAAAGAGTTTTCTTGGTATGGCCGGTTGGTATCGTCGGTTCATTAAAAATTTTTCTAGTATTGCTGCTCCCTTATCTCGGTTGACAAGTACCCGCAAAGGTGCTCCCCCTTATGAGTGGACGCCCGAGGCGGAAGAGGCATTTCAAAAACTGAAATCGGCCTTAGTTTCTAGTCCGATTTTGGCCTGTCCGGATTATTCAAAACCGTTCGCTCTTCATTGCGATGCATCGTTGTACGGTTTAGGCGGAGTTTTAACCCAGGAAGTGGATGGCGTCGATCATCCTATCGCTTTCACGAGTAGAACACTTTTACCCGCTGAGACGCGATATTCGGCAACCGAACGCGAAGCCCTAAGTGTTATTCATGCTGTCGAGCATTTTCGCGGTTACTTGGAGGGTGGTCCCAAATTCACTATCTTTACAGATCATGCCAACTTACGTTGGTTTTTGCGCTTAAAAAATCCTACCGGCCGTCTGGCTCGATGGGGTATTCGTCTATCTGCTTTTGATTTTGAGATCGTCCACAAGAAAGGTGTCGATAATGTGGTTCCTGACACGTTATCTCGGTTGCTTCCCGTTTCCTCTCTGTCTGTTGTTTCCGACTCATGGTACAACGATTTGTTTAAGGCAGTGTCTGAAAATCCCGCTGGATATCCAAATTTCCAGATTAAGGACCATGAATTGTTTAGGTACTCTAAAAGCAAGTATCAACTCACCAGTTGTTACGATTGGAAGTTAGTTGTTCCGTTGCAGCTTAGAGAAAAGCTTATCCGAGAAAATCATGAGTCTGATTTGGCTATGCATTTTGGAATTTTTAAGACACACCGTCGTCTTTGTCTTCGTTACTTTTGGCCTAATTTACACGGAGACGTAGTTAACTTTGTTTCTAAATGTGAAACATGTCAGCAATATAAACATTCGAATATTTCCCCTTTGGGTCAGCTAGGAAATCCTAAGTCCTGTGCCTTCCCGTTCCAAATGGTCTCGGTCGATCTGTTGGGTCCTTATCCGATGACGAGGAACAGAAATATGCATATTCTCGTGGTGACAGATTGTTTTAGCAAATACTGTTTACTTTTTCCGTTAAAACGTGCTACCAGTAAACTTGTAAGTTATGTCGTTGAACATAATGTATTCCTTCGCTATGGTGTTCCGCAGTATTTAATTTCAGACAATGGAAAACAGTTTATCGGAAGGGAGTTCACTGAACTGATTGCGAAATATAAAATTCCAAAAGTATATTTAAACCCGAAATATTGCCCTCAAGTTAATCCAACTGAACGTCAGAATCGTAGTGTGGTCACTGCGTTATCGTTGTGTGTAAAAGACGATCATCGCAGCTGGGATCTCTATCTTTCTGAAATTCAGATGGCCATTAACGCGGCAGTCTCGGAATCAACAGGGTTCAGTCCATTTTTCCTAGTCCATGGTCGTGAACCGATTATGAATGGTTCTTTTTATGCTCAGGCGCCGGAATCTCAAGCAGAGGTTATTTTTGGTAGTAGGTTGTCTTACGCTCAAAATTTGAGTGAATTATCTAACATTTTTCATGTAGTGCGGCAGAAATTGTTAAAATTACATGCACATAATAAAGTTTACTATGATCGAAAACACCGTCCTGCGGAATTTCAAGTAGGCGATACGATCTATAAAAAGACTTATTATCTAAGTAATGCTGGGAATTATTACATTTCCAAATTTGCCCCAAAATATGAAAAATGTAAAATAATTAAAAAACTCTCTGCGTTGGTGTACGAGTTAGAAAATGCTAAAGGGAAGAATATAGGTTCCTGGCATATTAAGGATTTCAAATTAAATCCTCAAGGTTCTAAATAGTTTTGTTGTATTACTCTTTTTTTTTCTCGTTAACATTCATATGAAAAGTTTTCATAGTAGTCCGACTAGTTCGACTCAAATGTTTTGTCCTTTACAAAGGTGTGGTACCGATTGGTTACTATCACTGAAATCATTATGTTTGTGATCAGTCGTGCTAGCAATCTTGACTAGCACCACTGTGGTTTGAATAGGTATCGTGAGAGGGAAGTATGCAAGGAGATGGTATACAAGGCAGTAATGGACAGTATTCATATTCCCTAGTAGGTATAAATTATGTCAAGGTCTAACCATATAGTCATTGTAATATTTTTTGTATCCACAACAAGTTTTGTGCTTGATTGCTTGGAAGTTGTTCGGTGCTCCTTCAGTGAGTAAAGTTGATTTTGTTACGGAGGTGAGGACACCGGTTATTGATTTTTGTTCTGGTAACATGGGCCTTGTGCGTCCATGACTTTGTATTTTTTTTGCTGTAGTAATGTTGTTTTTCCTCTACGGTTCGGTAGAGAGAGTTGAAAATGGCAGTTGACCTTCGCATTAACGTACCTACCAGGTTTTCACCTATAGTTAACGGGGAGAAGTTTTTTTTTGTTTTAGTATGTTCTTATGTTCCAGTTGGGTCGTTTCCTCCCTAAGAGAGGGAGAGTTTTTCCTTCAAGTGATTAAACAAGGAGTTTTCATATTGCTTGTTAGTTGATGCTTTGGCGTTTTTGTTATCCTATAGTAGGAGAGATTGAATCGGGACGATTCGTCTGAAATCGTCGTTGGCTCTTCCGATTTCTTTTTTTGGAGGGGGCTGTAACAAAAACTGCCTATTTTGTTGTTTTGTTTTCGCGCCTTTGTGCTGATTATGTTCGCTGCACCCGTTTTTCCATGTTTTCCCCGTGTTTAGTCATGTTTCCTGTTGGTTTTCGCTGTTTTCATGAATTTCTTCCATATTATGACAATTAAAAGAACCCTGTTCACGAAATTTCGTAAATACCAAATTTTGACAGATAGAGCTGTGCAGTCATAATTTTTATCACCCTACGCGATTCTGGCTATTAATCGCGGTTGTGCTGGTCTAGCCCTACCTTTTATGGGCAACAGACCAGCTGTCAGAAAATTTCGCGGTTGGCAGAGTGAGCGGCATTTCGCCAGCTGAGCGGCATTTATTTTTTAATGCGCAGTTGAGGGAGTTTTTTTTTTTAAATGTAGACGGAAGTGTGTGTGACTTATCTGGTAAGCATTTAATCTCATTTTGGGTAGCTTTTGATTTAAGATCCTCGCGATTTTAACGGATTTTTCTATTAATCGCAGTTTTTGGGGCACCTCTTGTTTTTTGGTCATTATTGCTGCTAATGTGACGTAAATCGTCACCAAATGTAAGGATTTCACTTCACCTTTAAATTGCACCGGGATTCTTGTCTTCACGTGGAAAAGAAAATAAAATAACCCTCAATTCTTGAGGGTGACATGTTGGCTGATTGCACGCCGTAATCAAATACATCGATAGGAGGGTGGCCTTGTGATGGATTAAACGCGAACTTTACATAACTTTGTGTTTCTTTTTGTGCTGTAGTCTTTCGTGTGTCTGAGGAAAAGGGTTTTCTGTGAGCCAAACCCAATGCTCATTAATATTTAGCCCACTCCCTGAGATAGTTCTTTGAGGTTAACATTTTTTTCTTTTTTAAAATTTCTTTCGGGTATCTTTTTTTTTTTGAATAAGTTTCCTTCTTTTTCTTTAAAAGGAGGTGGCGTCCTTTTTTCTTTCATTCTTTTGGGTTTTGATGGTTTCTACCGTGTTTTTTTTAAACACGGAAATTAGTATTTTGCGGTTATATTCATAAAATTTTATAGCTACACGACTTCAAAAGCATTATATAAATCCATTATATAAGGGAATGGCAAAAGTTGAGTTTTTATTTATTCAGATATCAATAAAGTTCATAGGTTCAAAATTTAAAAAATGAATACTTATACCACTTATTCTATGTGTACTTAAATCTGTGTGCTACCAAGTATATTTAAAAGACATGTATTCTAAATTTTTCGATAACACTAATAAAAATAATTCGTAAATAATAATTGTCACGTAGAAATGCCATTATTAGAGACGTCACCATTTTAAGTCGTTTGTTAGTGATACAGAAAGTATAGTATTACCTAAATTTTAATGTAAAAGTATTACCTAAATTTTAATGGAGTACAGAATTAATTTAAATAAAAACAAAATAGAATTTCAAATTTGAAGAAGTTTTTTTGATTTTAACCGAGCAAGCTGGCCACGATCCTACCGCTTATCTAAAAGCCATTATCTCAAGGAATTATTTCATATTTCGAAATTACCAAAATAGTTCTTACTCTGTCGTTAGGGTCATGTGTGTAAGTTCTGAAACCGTTCTCATCGGCTTTGTAATAGACATATTTGTACATTCCATCTGGTAATGCGTAGGTATAGTAGCCGTTGACGCGAAGTACCAAAGTATCTGGAGAACGGGTGTCTGGTCCAAATGTGGCTCTCTCGTATCTTATGGTTCCGTCTGATAGCGTATACCTGGAAAAAAATAAAAAGAATATATTTTTATATTGAAACAAGTCTTTATTTATAAATGGAAGATCAACGAGTACAGGTTATTTACATATTTACATTACAATTTTTATTATTAATTCCATACATAAAGTAGCAATGATAGGTACGACGTTGTTTACCAATAATATAATATTTTTATTATACTCATACACTTAGTGAATAACTTCGCAATGGTAAAACTGAAAATATCCTACTAATATTATTATATGTGTACTTAAATCTGTGTGCTACCAATCAAGTATATTTAAAAGACATGTAGAGTAAATTTTTCGATGACACTAACAAAATTAACTAGTAAATAATAATTGTCACGTAGAAATACCATTATTAGAGACGTCACCTAATGGCTTCATATTAAAGCAAGGTGAAATGTACAAGTCGTTTGCCAGTGATACAGAAAGGATAGTGCATTATGCGTATTTCTAATACGGTAAAATGCAGATGTTAGGCTCTCGCGCTACTAGACACATCTGACGGCTGGTATTTAGCTTAGTCATAACAATGAAAAAATTACTACTTCTATGTATGATCGTAGTTTTTCTGTGTTCTAGTGAGCGCAGTAAGCGTAGCTTGCTATTTATAGAGCGCGTAGTCTACAGTCTAGTTTAGTGTATAATTTATTTATATCAATCGATCGAACGTGAGCAATATAGTCATGTTAGTTTCGTTGTTGAAAATATTTCAAGGTGGTCATTTTAGTTGGTTTGTTGGCTGGTTTAATGAAGGTGAAAGCCCTTGTAAGCACTCGTAATGGAGGGATTTTTTCACTGTTAGCATGGTGATAGTATTACAGTACTGGTTGTACATACTTGCAAAAATCATAGCGTTCGAATTACCTGGAAATATTAAGTTACGGCGATGGCGCTACCCACTGCTTTCACGATTTTAAATAATAACCTAATCATAAAAGAAACATAGAGTCATATACCAAAAATCTTTGAATCATTACTATCTCGGTTATTTATGTAGAATAATCTTCTGTAGAACTATACTCATAATATGAATCAATAACCAAAAAATTTAAACCTTCTAAATATTTTAGAATATAAAAATATACGTCAGAGTCACCTACTTGGCGTGTGCTCACTGATAAAACTGATACATTATAATGTGAGAATAAATGATCTGTTGACATTATACTATAAGAATGCATAATAATATGTGAAAGGCTTTAAATTGTATCATTATATTTCTCAATACTCTAAAAACTGAGGTTTATTTGTATATTTTATAGCCGCGTTCTAGTTTGTGAAGTACTATCTAGCTAGATTTATTTACCTTGCGTGCAGCCGCATTTTTAAAATCAGAAAAGTAAACAAAGTAAGGTGGGCTCATATTTAAATTTAAATAAAATCCTAAATAGCATAACAGAGGTAGATCGAAGATTCAATATCCAATGCTCGAACTCGAGTATCACAGGATCCGGGATATGTTTTAAATTTGATTTTCAGCTTTTTATTGGACAGGATTCGCAGAACAATCGATGATGGTTATCACTCAAATTCAAGAGTTCTGTCGGTTGGCGTTTCACAGCGCTGTCCCAGAAATCGTTTTTTCCTCGTGTTTGCCAACGATTTGCCAACCGTTCCAGACCAGTCAACCGTGGAAAGAGATCTTTCCAGTGCTAATATAGATCTTTTTATTTGATAGTAGCCAACGCATTTCATGCCAACGTGGTCAGGCCGAACTTAAATAAAAAGTTTGATAACTAACCAATTTCCTCGGTGTCTATTACATTCCTGGGTAACGTTTGAATCTCCATATTGACAAGCTGTATGATAAGTTTGGCAGCTAATGTTTCGCACGTTGGCTCCTCCATTTCACCCTTATTTCCAAAATCTCTTGCAATATTGTATTATACATACTTCCGATCGCTCTTAGTGTGAGGCGTAGGGATGTGGCCAACTTCAGCAATTCGCCAACGAGGTTTTGTTCTTCAGAACAGGCTGCTTGTTGTGCTGTTTGTGTTCATCCTGACACGTCCACGAGAGACGCTAATTCTTCCAATACCATGTATATTTATAATGGAAGAGGCAGGTTGTCTATCTAAGAGCCCAACATAATTTCCAAAGAGCTGATACCTGCAGGGTTACCCAGAAAAACGCTGGGAATTCCTTTGTGCGGTGGGTCATGCATTGATTCAGAGCAGTCAGTGTATTTCAAAAACACGCAGGAATCTTAAAGATATAACATGTCTCCATAAGCTTTTACACAATCGATTAGACAGCCCAGCTAATCTAGCAAATATTTAAATTCTTGTGCCACCGCGGCTAACGAAGAGCTCTCATATATTTTCTGTTGTCGCTTGCAATAGCAATATCGTATCGTTTATACCAGAATGTGTCGTTTTTGATACCACTTGCAAAGGATGACATGTTATAATATTCCGTGAATTTAATTAACGATTACATCAAATCTACTCTATCGCTTACTTCTTAAGATTTAACCAACTGACGTCCTTATGTATTTTATGACTTTATTGTATCATACTATATATTTAAATTGTATTATAGGAGGTTATGTTTTGTAAAAAATAATATTCAATTATTTATGTTATATTTTTGCTTTGTATGCCCCATTTTACCCTATTTATTGATAGTTGACTAGCTCATGTCCTTTATAAAATAAGTGGTTTATACAAGCGTTGTAAACTTTTCATAGAATAGTAAATAAGTTTCGTGTAAATAGGCTTTGCAAATATTCTATCAAATATTTAATACCTGTAAGACCATCCTCTTAAAAACTACTGTGCAAAAAAAACAAGGGAGTAAATCTACTAACATCTTCCAAAATAGATTTACTGTATTGATTATTAATATTTAATTTTACTGAAAAATATGTTGCTATAATATGACGTATATAATATAACGTGTAATACAGAAAAATACTGGAATAAATTAAATGAACTCTTACGGTAACCTACTTGAAACAAAATCTTAAACAATATAGGTACAAAACTACACACTTACAGAAATAAGACCCATCGCTCTTTCTTCGATTCTCAAACGACACTATATCTGGATGCTGCTCAGCTTCGTAGGCGCTGGCCAAAATTATGCCAAATGTGATAATTAATGCAAACTGCAAATGAAAATTAACAAAAGTTATAATTTATTCAAATTTTGAAGTCAAAAATATTTCGGTTTCAAGAAATTATTCAAATTTCGTCACACAGTCAACTTCCTGGAAAACATATCAAAAACTTTATTATACTATGATATTCTATTTGATATTTATTACATTTAACTATTGTGGTTTCAAGTTTACATTTTGAAAACTATTTTTACCATACCTAATCTTTATTTACGTCATTGAATAGATAAACTAAAAACTTTTAAAAACTTAATTTACTTACATTGTTAAAACTATTTCTACCATACCTAATATTTATTCACGTCATTGAATATAGAATCTTAATAATAAGAAATATCAACTGTAATACAATTATAGAAAAATTTGAGTGTCTAAAATGCCTTAACATTTGGCAATAATTCATCTAGAAAACTCAGTTGCAGCCATTCAGCGTAATATTTTAAAGATATTAATAAGAAATCAAATATATCTCTGTAACACCAGCAACAATATTTTATGTTTAACTTGATTTAAATACTCATGTGTTATTTTATTTATGACGCAGATTGCCTCCTACGCTTTTTCTCTAAAATAAAAAAAAACTCATAAAAAAATTTCATTACCATATTATTTTTGGACAAAGAGTGTTGGGTAATAAAATGACATTTTAACAGCAGGAAATTTCAGTATTTTGCCTTCCTGGTAATGCCTTCCTTATATATTATTTATTTAAAGTAATTTATGAGTAGACAGCGGGCTCGATTGTGTTTCTTCGTGAACTAAAATCGGAAATTAGTCCGTGTGAACGAGGCAGGGTAATACGCTAGAGTGGAATGTAAAATTAAGGGTTGCCAATTTTTCGCATTAAAACTACCCACAAAGGATAAAGCATATGAATCTAACACCCCACGAAATGTGTACAAATTTATTCGGACGAGTTTATATTCGACAGGTAGTTTTAATCGACGATAGTTCGTTTCATATTTCGCTCTAACGTATTGCTCTATCCCGTTCGTTTGAAATAATTTTAGTTTTAGTTAACAAAAGCAATCGGGACCAATAAATACATATCTCTAAAGTCACCACTTTTCCTAATTTATTTTGCAAATTACATTCCAATAGATAAAAATAGGAAGCTCACATGTCCTAATGCACTCATTTTCGAATATCCTTTAGATCTTCTAAACTTTTTTCATTCACAATTTTGCCGGGACTCGATTGTCGTATCGAATCTCGCGTGCGATCTCGGCAAGTAATAGATACTGTCTGAATTCGGACGGCTAAAATTTCGAGTCTAGGTTTTATAATCATTAGTGGAGGACACAATCATAAATATTTCAGCTCTAAACGCAACTCAAATAGCTATAAAAAGCGGAAGTGCACGAAAGGTACTGTAAATGCCAATCTCTTGAGGACGATTAACTGGATTTCGCGATTAGATTGTGCTCTAGGAGGCGAGAATATCGTTTTCTAACTTGAGATCATTTTGTTTCAGTATCATGGCAATAGCAGAATCCTTAACGTAACATCACCGCTATTTTCGGGGGTCTAACATTTAATGACTATTTTTTCATATTTTTGAAAGAGAGTTGGACGCAGAGTAATGAACGAAAACAATGCGAGTTTTATTGGCCCTTTTCTACTAAATTGCCGTCATATAAAGGAAATGGCATTGGATATATTGGCAAAGATGATGTTAGGCCTTTTTACATGTACTGTCATGTAAGGTTTAACCCTTTAACCGCGGGAGACGCGTATGTATACTTTCAGCTCTTTCCATACGGTTTCGCGGAGTTGCATGTAATCTCTGCGCTATTTTCTGCACTGCAACATTGATAGTCGCATTTTCCACGTTCTCAAGTCGCACAGCTGATGGGAACAGACAAGTTACGGCGGTTGGAGGGTTAAGTAAAAATAATAAAAATATATTGTTTGTCATTTCGCTCTCACCCGAATATACATGAATTTTCCATTTTCAGTAAACGAAAAAATGCTGATCTTGGAAGATTATCTCTTGGTCTATTAAAAATGCCTTACCAATCAACCTTGGGATGTCATATTTTATGATTATTGGGTCAAAACCGTCTAAGACTAAAATTACCAACAATGGTTCTCTTCCTATAATGATGAAAATTTTGCAAATACCGCTAGTTACTACGTCTAAAAACCTAGGTATCCTCTTGATTATTTTTGGTATATAGGGTATTAGACTACTGAATGCCGTACTACGTTTTGGCAGCTAAGATTTTTACTATGAAACGCAACGTTGAAATGTCACTCACAGTTCATTAATCTTATCT